>PVIA01008951.1:21043-66170 GCA_004024845.1 Tonatia bakeri
ATAACCATAAACAAGCCCAAAATGAAATTACAAAAACAATTCCGTTTACAATAGCATCAAAAAGAATAAAATGTTTAGGAAACAACCAAAGAGGCAAAAGATGTGTGACCTGAAAATGACAAAATGTTGTGGAAAAAACTAAAGACACACGCAGAAGTAAAAAAGACACCCCATGTTCATGGACCAGACAACTTACTATCACTATGATGTCAACTGCTGGCCTAAACAACTGTCATAAAACCCAAATAAGTCAAAAACTTATATCCACATAAAAACTGCACACAGATGCTTATAGCAGCTTTGTTCGTACTTGCCAAAACCTAGAAGCCACCCAGATGCCTTTCAGCAGGTGACTGGATAAACTGTGGCCCGCCCAGACAATGGAGTATTGTTCAGTGCTAAAGAGAAATGGGCTCTCAGTCTGTGAAAAGACACGGGGGGAGGCCTCGCACACAAACAAACATTCTGGTGTGGGGTGTTGACCGGAGGGGAGGTTGCGCGCGTGTGGGGACAAGAAGCCCACAGGAAATCTCTGTTCCTTCTGCTCGGTTTGGCTGTGAACCCATTACAGCCCTAAATAAGAATGATTAAAAATAAAGTTTACAACACATCACGGTAATGGCACAAAGACAGACATGCAGACCACTAGCATCGGATAGAGAACCCAGAAATAAACCCTTGTATTTATGGTCAAAGGGTTTTCAACAAGGAGGACAAGACTATGCAACAGGGAAAGGACAGTCTTTTCAATGACTGCTGTTGGGAAAACTGGATATTCACATGCAAAAAAGAATGATGTTGGACCCTTACCTTACACCATATACAAAAATTAACTTCAAATGAGTCAAAGGCCTAATTGTAAGAGCTAAAACTATAAAACTCTTAGAAGAAAATACAGGGAAAATATAGGGGATAAGCGTCATGACACTGGATTTGGCAATGATTTCTTGGGTATGACACCAAAGCACAAGGAAAAAAAACAATAAATAAATGGAACTTCATCAACATTAAAACTTTTTTGCATCAAAGAACACTGTCAACAGAAGGCAACCTGTGGAATTGGAAAAATATCTGAAAATTATATGTCTGACAAAAAACAATATTCAGAATATATTTTAAAACTCCTACAACTCAACAGAAACAACAAAAAGCAACCCCATTAAAAACAGGGAAAGAACCTGAATAGACGTTTCTCAGAAAAAGCCACGCGGACAGCAGACGAGCACATGGAGACATGCTCAGCAGCGCCAGTCGTCAGGACAAAGCGAACTGAAACCACAATGAGATACCACTTCACACCCATTAGCAGAGTTATTACTTTAAAAAATTAAAATAAGTGTTGATGGGGATACGGAAAACTTGGAACCCTCGTGCATTGGGAATGTAAAAGCCTCCATGGGAAACAAAATTTCCACATGATCCAGCACTGCCACCTCCGGGTACACACCCACAAGACTTAAAATCAGGGACTTGAATAAACGTGGGTCCACAGACGTTCACAGCTTTATTCACAGTAGCCGAAAGGCGGAAACAGTCCTTCGGTGTATGGACGAGCCACGGCGTGGCTCATCTCACACCCACACATCTCACACCCACTCCACGGCCACTCCACCTCAGGAGGGAAGGAAGTCCTGACAGCTGCTGCAGTGAGGGTGACCCCTGAGGACACTGTGCCAGGTGAAATAAAACAGACACAAAGGGACAAACATTGTATGGTTCCACTTATGTGAGGTAGCTAGAGGAGCCGGATTCCTAGGGACAGGAAATAAACAGTGGCTCCCAGGAGTTCGGGGAGGGGAGCTGGGGGGTTATTTGATTGCCAGGCACAGAGTTTCAGTGTGGGAAGATGAACACAGTTCTGGAGGCGGATGGTGGTGATGCTTGCACAACAATGTGACTGCATTTAATGCCACTGAGCTATATACTTAAAGATGGTGAAGATGGTAGACTTTACGGTATATATATATTTTACCACAATAAAATAACACCAAAAACTGCCTGCTTGCGCCCCGATGCTAAGGGGCCCTTTGAGGCTCTACTCCGAGCCCCCTGCAGCCTGGCAACGCTGCATGGGTTTTCACAGAGCAATGGTAAATTGACGAACGCTTCCCAGACTCCCCGCTCCCCATTTTCTTCAAGGTCAGCACCATGCCATTTACCCAGGGAGATTCAAAGACTCCCTGAAGCCTTGAGTTGTTAACAGACACCATGTTAGCAGAGTCTTCTGCATGCTTCATGAACGAACATGTGAACTCATGAGTAGCAGCTGCTCAAATACATCATCATCATCACTGTTGCCATTAACGTCAACGTTTATGTAATGCTTATTACTGTGTCTATGTGTTAAACTACTTATCTTGTTTAATCCTACAACAACCTTAGGAGGGAGGTGCTACTGTTGGACTAATCCTATTTACAGATGAGGAAACTGAAGCTTTGAGATATTAAATAAGGTTCCCAAGGTCAGGGAGCTAGTTAGGGCAGAGTCAGGATCAAGTCCAGTCTGCCTGACTGCAACGCCCACGAGCCTAACCGCTGCACACAACTAACTGATCTCGGGCCGATGTCCACGGGGGTATTTATCAGTCACACGTGAACTGTGACAACTAGTCCACCCTCACACTGCATGCTGCCATCTTTTCCACAGAGGAAGTTCCTCTCTCGGCGTCGACGCCTGAGGGGACCCAAAACCCCTTTCCTTCCTGCCCAGAAGGACTAAACACACTCGTGAAACAGCCAGGCTCATTCAAGAACTGAAATCATTAAATGCCCTTTGAGCGCGTTTGTGCTTAAGGAGCTGACGTTCGGATCCCTCTTCTAACGGCCCAAAGACCAAGTTCAAACCCCCCGAGCGCTTTTGCAAAGTGCAATTTCACAGTGCATGCTGATGAAAGCACAATTCACATTCCTGTACATGGTGAGTGATTTTCTTCTTAGAGCTTCTTCATGAAAAGAAAATCTTCCAAGTGATTGGGCATAAAAGTGGGAAATAAACTTTGATGTGGGCGAGCATATGTGTGATGCATCCGTGGAGGGAAATGACCCAAACTGCTGCTTTAAAATGAGGGGCCGGAAGTGCTCAGGGGAGACCCAAGAAAGGTGTAGCCACCAGAGCACCCGGTTAGGCCTGGGAAGACGCTGGCTCAAGCCCCACCCCACCACACCCCACCGGAGACCTTGATTGTGGACCCCACCCCTCTAAACCTAAGGCTGTTACATGGGCTGAGGCAAAGCACGGGAAAGCATTTTATAAACAGCAAATTGCTGCAGTACAGGGTAGGCTATTATTTTTAATGTCCGAGGAAACCATCTCAACAAATAACTTCAATTTAAAAAGATGCCACCAAAATATGCAGCACCGTTAGGACAGCTCTTGAATAGGAACATCGTGGTGTCCCTGCACTTGGGGAGCCTTCAGTGATGTCCCTGGGCAGAGTCACCACATTCCTCTCCAGTGCCCTCTCTGTGCTCTGCTGATTTCTGCGGTGCAGCCACAGCCTTGCAGGGTGCTTCTGTTTACATGACTACCTCCCAACCAGACAGAACGCTGCCCTCTCCCCACCTCCCCACCTGGGTCGGCAGCCTCCAGAGATCCCTGCCTCCTGGAGTTCACACCCTGTGGAGTTCACCCACACTGTCACAGGCTAGGTCTATGTGACTAATTGCTACAGCAGAAGTGACATTCGGGTATTAAGATGCTCCTGATATTAGCATATCTTTATAAAAAGACTGAAGCCCCCTCCCCTCCCTCTCATCCTTTTCATCATCTTCATCATCATCATCATCATCACACATTTTGAGGGAGCCTGAGGAAAAGTAAGAAATCAAAGCCCCCGGCCCACAACCATGTGAGTGAGGTTGGAACTGGGCCTTTCAGCCCCAGTCTGCAGAGACCGTGGCCGTGGCCCACAGCTTCACTGCAGCCTCTCGAGAGATTCTGAGCAAGTCACGCTCAGATTCCTATTATCCACAGAGATAATAAATGTGTATTGTTTTAAGCTGCTAAGTTTGAGGGAAATTTGTCACACAGCGATAGAAACGGAATACGCCATTCCAGTTTTACAATAGGGTCGGACAGAAAGAAAGTACTCTGAGAACAAAGGAATTTCAGACTGATATGGCTTTATAATGAACACGATAATTACTCTTTATTGAGCGCTAATTATGTGCTAGGTATCTTACATATATGCTTCCACTTTGAACGTAAGAAAAAATACAATCCCATTGCTCCTTGGTGGCAAACCAGAGCATGAAGTCATGTTGGCCTATCTGCAAACACTGCTCCTTGGACTGTGTTGTACCGAGACATACGGGCGGAGAGATGAATTAATCTGTGACCAAAAATACGACCAAAAATACGAGCAAATTCATCTATGGCAAACATGAGTTGTGGTGAACACTGCAAGGAAGAATGTGGCACAGAAAAGGCCGGAGAAGGCCAGTCAAGACCGGGAAAGGGCTGAGCGATGGCCCTTCAAGGATGGACTACCAATGTAACTCTTTTCTCCAGACAAAAACTACTGGAGGAAATCCATCAAGTCCTGAACCACGTGACCAGATTTCATGCGGTTCTACCTGCCAAAGGCGAGTGTAACCAAGGAAGCCGAGCCCTGGCACGCCTGGGAGAGGGAGGCCGGCTCAGTGCCCTTCTCTGCTGCTCACATGTCTGCTGATGGCCTCGCTATGCTCCCAAGGCGATAAGAAGAGCCCACCACCCAGCGGAGGGGCCACAGGAGAGTCCAGGCTCCCTCATGCCCGTGGAAAGCAGGCTCATGAGGGCCAGCTGCCTGACCCTAGGATCTTTGGATGGGGCCGGGGACCAGCCCACACATGGGGCAGCTCCACGCCTGTGTCCTCAGAGGGACAGAAATGGCACCACGACTGGGTTGGAAGATGGGTCAATGATGTGTCTGAACTGCCCAGCACCATGCCAGGCGCACAGTGCCTGGTGTGCAGGACATGTTCAAAACACCCCACCTCCCTTCCTCACTTCCGTTCTTTCCCATCACCCTTCACCCCTTGCCCATTGGCTGGTAAGATATTTCCCGCAGGAGCTGCGGGAGGGGTTGTTCTAGGACCAGCCTCAGGGGAAAATGTTAGTGAGGTTCCCTCAGGGTAATTTGCAGCCCTGCTGGTCTCCTGGGCAGGCACCTTACCTCCAGGCAAAGCCTGTACTCACATGAAAGCTCCTTCAGTGCAAGAACCTGGACACGAATCTCAGCCAGCTACTAGGGCCCTTGGTCTCATCACCGAGAAAGAGGACTAGCAAAGCCTCCCTCACAGTGGGTGCTGGGAAGGCTTTCCGACTACACAAGTGAAAGAACGTTTGTGCACGGCCTGGCACACTGCAGGAGCTAAATTAGTCCAACTGCCTCCTGGATTGTTCCTCACCTAATTGAGTCCCCTGGTGAGACAGGCAGAGAGGCAGAGGCCCTAGGTATCCCCGTGGGAAAGAAAGCAGAGGCTGGCCCTCAGACAATGCACCTCTGAACAGCGCTGAGTCCCAGCCCCAGGGATTCCAGAGCCAGCCTGGGGGCAGAGGCAGATTAACAGAGAGCGATTCTGTGCGACAGAGTGTCACATGAGAGCCCAGAAGAAGCAACGTTCCAGCTGGAGCAGAGGGACGTTTCACCAAGGAGGGGGGCTGTTTGAGCTGGTGTGAAGGAGGCATGTGCCAGGCAGAGAGGAAGAGAAAGGGGAATCAGGCAGAGGGGAGACAGCCTGCCAGGCAGGTAGTCCAGGAGAGCAAAGCAAATTCCATGTGCCTGGAGCCCAAACTGGAGAGGGCCAAAGGGCCTGTGCGGATCACGAAGGGCCCACAGGACAAGCTGAGGAGCTGGAACTCCTTTCAGCAGTGGGAAGAAAGCCAAGGGAAGTGGCCGAGCCGGGCAGGGCTGCATCAGGCTAGGCTGCAGAGTGGGCATGAGGCAGAGAGAGACAGAGGACAGAGACCCACAAGGAAGCTGGCAGCAGCTGGGAGAAAGGGGACGGGTGGGGTGGTGACAAGGCGAGGAGAGAAAGAACACACGGGAATAGGAGTGGCGAAAGTGTAGAGTGAAAGCAATCACCAGCTCAGTGAGTAAGAACTGCTCTGATGGCCCCATGCCCTCGAAAGAAGCCCCTTCTCCTGTGCCCACAGGCTGCCATTCCCGCCCCACCTCCTCCAGGTTCCTGGTCGTTGGCGACCCAGAGGACCCCACAGGGATAAGAAGCACTGAGGAGCCTTCCAAGTTAATAAAGGCGCCGTCTGGCTCCAGTGGGTTTCCCAAGAAGACAATAATTACTCAGCCTCTAATAGAGCCAATAAATATAGCAGGAGGATACGTAATTAGCAGCCTTTTGCTGAAAAGTACCAATTCCTGTGATCTATGAAGTTTCCCTTTCCTGTTCACTACTTCTTCATTACTGCAAATATGATACTCTGGGCAAGTATGCCATCCGTTCTTCACGGAACTAATCACCAAAGCAGGCTGCATTTTTTTTATTAAATCCACTCGTTATAATTGACTCATACGAATTAAGCTGGAAGAGCTGCGCGAGGCCTGTCGCCCGCCTTGCTTCAGCTTCTGATCGCAATACTTTTAATGAGATCAAAATTGTCCCCAAACAATTTAACTACAGGGGGGAAAAAAGCCGGCTTTGTCAGCTGAGGAAGGGAAGCTCGCCCCTTGCGGAATAATGTCAGCACCCCGAGGCAATCTTCTCCAGCTATTTACTCTGGTGTCTAATCTCCCACCCGTAAAGAGGCTGTATTAGGAGTAATTGTATTAGGCAAGAGGAAAAGGAAAACTTCACAAACTTCTAAAGTGATTTACCTCTTGACTTGCAATTTTAATTAAAATTCCAGTTTATTTAGCAAATAGCTATGAAAAGATTCGATGCCAATTTAGCACGATGTTCTTTTTTCTGCTTTCCAATTCATAGGGGCGACGCAAACAAGGAAACGACCACGTTAAACGGCTCTTTCTCCATTCCATCATAACTCAGCCTACGGAGACGCGCTCGAACATCAATTACAAATTAACTCCATTACGCTGTGCAAACTGATCGACAGTAACCTCCTTGCTCTCTACTCCCTCACTGTGGGGAAATTGTATCAATTCACCGCAAGGCCTCCAATTACCCAGTCTCTTCCACATCAAAACTTCCAATGTGTTTATTAACTGAAATGGAAACCAAGTAAATCAGGTTTCTACTTCGGCAGCAGTTTCCCCCGCCTGGGACACCGAAGGACTCTTCCTGGAGTCACTCCAGGCACCTCTTCGGGCGGCTCCGCCCCAGCTGACCAGACACCCAGGTCACGTCAGTACTGCCCCCAACGGAAACTCCCACGGAAAGTCGGTCAAAAGCACCCTGGCTGGGCCAGAACACCACTTCATCATTCAGCACACAAGCCAGCCGTGCCTTTGCCCCAGGCGGTGCTCGGGGAGTGCCGAGAGGCTCCACGCGCGGGAGCAGGGGGTTCGTGGTCGGACACAAGGCTGCGGAGGAGGAATGACACAGTCCCGACCTCCGAGGAGGCAAGCGTGCCGCAGCTGAGTCGCACACATAAGCGGACTGCTGCTGTGCTATAGCCCCCACCTGATGAAGCATCTGCACACCAGCCCGGAGCTAATCCCTCTCTCCACACTTCCACCTTTAATTGCCACACAACCTTATGACGAGCCGGCATGTCCCCACTTCACAGAAGAGGCAAACAAGGCTCAGAGAGACAGGCGACATTCGGACTGACTCTCAGTGAGAACGAGAGCAGTTGCCCAGACTGAGGGGGACAGGAGTTCCCAGGAGGGAGCGGAAGCATGCGCAAAGACCAAGCAACGAGCAAGCACGAGCCTGAAGATCCAGGCCTCCTCTGTCCGCAGCCGCAACATCCGAGCCGCCTCAGGCATCAGTGGGTGTCTTCAGGCCTGTTTCCCCTTTGGCTGCACACAGGATATTTCCCATTCTGCATCTCTCTGCAGGTCTGCTCTTCTTCCCCAACAACTGATCGTGATTCGAGCTGACCTGAAAGCACCCAGGGCTGTCTTAATAATGTACCCCAGGGACAAAGAAGTGGCTCCCCAGAGGAGGAGGGATTCTGCCCCCCTAAACTCCTTTGTGCCTCCTGACCCCCAAAACCAGCCTGTAATCCTCCAGAGACATGCCACTGCCTCACACCACACCATTGCATACTACTAAGAACACAATCATACCAATGATCCTGTAATAATAAAAAGTGCAGCCACTATTCATTAGTTTATATTATGTGCTTCATACTTAACATGTGCTATCTCAATCAGCCCTCTCAACAGCACCGCCAGCAGGTGGATATGTGCCATTCCATTTTCCAGATGAAGAAACGGGCTCGGAGCAATTAGATAACTCAGTCTGGGTGGTGTATCCAGTAAGCGGTAGAGCAAGGAACAGAACTCAGCCCCATTAGGTCCTCAGTCCCCAGAGAACTAAGCCTAGGAGAAATGAATGAGGTTCCTGGAACCACTGTGGAACACCAGAGATAAGGAGGTGCCGGTGGGGAAGGGGAAGGCAGGGACTTGGCCCCATCCGGAGCTCTCCAGAGTGCTGAACCACCTCTGCGGCAGTACTCTGACTCAGCGCACCTGCACCTGCCCGGGCGTCTCTGCCAGGCCTAGCCCTCACCTCCTGGTGTCGGTGCCCAGGAGAGCCACTAAGACAACAGAGTGAATACAAATGGGAGTACACCTGGGACAGACAGTTATCTTTCACAAGCACTGAGCTCAAGGGGACAACAGGACATCTAATTGGAACTACCTTGCAAGGGATTAGAAATACGGGAATGGGAGTGAAGAGAAGTCTAAGCAAGAAGTGCAAAGTCACAGGGCACAGAGGAGGGGACTGCAGAAAGGGTGGGTGCATTTTCTTAGGGGTTACTGCTAGAGAAAACCAAAGGGCCGGAGTCAGGGAGGGGAGGGGACTCCTTCCCAGCAATCCTGGACAGTGGGCACCAAGAACCAATAACCAAACTCTCCAACGCCAATGCTGCATCTAAAGGTGTCCACAGGGGGCAAAATGTTGTTGTCCGAGACTTTGAACCTGCAAATAAAGAACCACTACCACTCCTCAACTCCCACCAAAAGAACAAGAAATGACAAAATATTCAAGGGAAAAATAGAAATTAGCCTACCACCAGGTGACGAGTTTCATGTTGCTCAAAGTCACACCCACTCTCACTTGAAATAAACCTCATACATTCGAGATGCCACTCCAAAAGACCCTGAGCCTCTCCTTGTCCTTTCAGACCGTAGAATCTTAAGGCTTACATGATGGGACATTTATAAACACATCTCTCCCCCTGCTGGTAGCAGAGATACTAGAATAGCACCTTTATTCTCTGGCTCCATCCCCACCTCTGCTCTCCTACACACCTTACATAATAGTTATACTCTTTTATTCACTTAGTCTTTCATTCAGATAAACATTATTATGCATCAGCTCAAGGTCAGACACTGGGGATTCAGAGGAAGAATAAGGCACAGCCCCTGTCTTGGGGATGTGAACTTGGAAATAAATCATAATGCAAAGTAGCAAATGCTCCATAGATGATGGTGAAAAGGGCAATGGGGGCATGAAGCAGGATGTGAGTTACTCCCCTGGGGGGAACAATGTGATCTGGCAGAAACCTGGTGAGCTGGAAGTTGCCACACCCAGAAGCCAGGAAGGTAGTCTTGGCTCAAGGAGCTCCTGGTGCAAAGGCACGGGAGCATGAGGGAATGTGATTAGGAGTGTCTCCAGGGTGGGCACAACATCTTAATTCTCTCTGTATTCCAGGTGCCCTGCCCAGTGCCTGACAGGGGCAGGGGTGCTGTTAGTAAGCGATAGATGCTGGAGGAATGAATGGAATATGCTTTGGTGTGAAGGGAATAAAAGAAGACTATGGGGCTTTTTTTTTTTGAAAGATTTTATTCATTTAATTATTTTTAGAGAGAGGGAGAGAAATGTCAATGTATGACTGCCTCTTATGTGACTCCCACTGGGGACCTGGACCGAAACCCAGGCATGTGTCCTGACTAGGAATCGAACCAGCAACCCTTTGGTTCACAGGTCGGCACTCAATCCACTGAGCCACACCAGCCAGGGCTGGGGTCTTGCAACAGAAAGGGAACTGAATCTATCAGCCTCAAAACAAATCTTAATGTGAAACTGCTCAGGCATACCGCAGACATGTGCAGGCTCTGGCCATCCATTTCTCCAGCCCAGGATTTAACAACTCCGCAGGTGAGCGAGGCGGCTCTCGTAAAGGAAAGGCACACCCGTCAGCATGGGCCAGTCCAAGAGCGAAGGGCTGGGTCACAGCTGCAGCCGCCCTCCTTCCATTCAGAATTTTTAAGTAAATTAATTTAAAAGCAGTAACAACCAAATATTATGCAGCAGAGGGAGTAGAATATGGGCATATTTATCAAATTTTAGACTCTCCTTTTGTTTCCCATGCTGAACTACATTGTCAAGTTCCATCTTCTCATTTTTCACAGCTTAACATGGCCAACAGCTATGGCAAAAACCACTGCTTTCCCTAGCCCAACTGCTCTCCCTAGCTCCTTGTGATGGGGGCTGTTATTCCTCTACTAAGTATTTAAGGGATACCTTTTAATTCACTTAATGACCTCAGAACAAACTGATGGATGGCCCAGCTCAGTTGGCAATGACAGCTGGCATTTCCCTGATGACCACATAATTAGGCAATTGCATTAAGTGTATGTCACCCTGATCAGCTAACGTGGTCTATTAAGGCAAAGCCAGCCCACTCATGGCTTGCAATCAGCTTCCACAGCCCACAGGTTTTTAAGCACTCTGGTACCAGTTTAAACACCTTTGCATTTTCATGGTGTTGTAAATCTGGTGCTTTCCTGGTGTATCCTGAAGAAATCGGACCAGCAAAATTAGCTGTGGAAAAATCAGTATCCTATTGCAAGTAGTAAGTACAAATATTACAGGATCAAAAATCAGCAGACCAAGGCCTTGGCTTGGTAGCTCAGTTGGTTAGAGCATTGTCCTGATACACTAAGGTTGCAGGTTCAAACCCCAGTCAGGGCACATACAAGAATCAACCAGTGAACGCATAAATAAGTGGAACAACAAATCAATGTTTCTCTCTCTCCCTCTTCCCCCGCAACTCTAAAATCAATAAATATAAATCAATAAATAAATCAGGAGACCAAGATTCCAGTCCTAATTAATTAGTTCACCCACTCAAAAAACACTGAGTGTCTATTATGTGCTAGCTACTGAACTAAGTGCTGAGATGTAGAAAAATCTCCACTACCACCATGTTTGCTGAGTATTTATTATGTGCCAGGCACAGTTCTAAGCCCTTCACAGATGTAATAAAGTCACTTAAAACTGCTAACAACCTAAGGGATAAGCACTATTCTCATACGCATTTTCCAGATGAGGAAACTGAGGCACAGAGAAGTAAAGTAATTTGCCTCCATTTTCACTCTTGTAAGTGGCAGATCCAGGGCACACATCCAGCCAGTCTGACTCCAGAGATCAATAAAACGTAGCTCCAGCCCTAACAAAGCTCAGCTCTAACAAAGCTCAGAGTTTCTCAGCCCTAACAAAGCTCAGAGTTTCTCAGAGGGACATTGCCCATGAGCACTTCATGGTCTATGACCCAGGGAAAAACCTAATCTCTCTGTATTAGTTTTCCACTGCTGCACCCAAAATTAACAGAAACCTAGAGGCTCAGACAGCACCCACTTATTAGCTCACGTTCCTTAGGTGAGGGTCCACCACGGCTCAGCTAGGTTCTCTGCTCAGGGTGTCACAAATCTGGGATCAAGGCGACGGCAGGGTCGGCTCCCACTGAGAGCACGGAGGGAGAATCCTCTCCAGGCCCCTCCGCTTTCAGTGGCTGTGGGGTCCCCGGCGTTCCCTGCTTGTAGCTGCATCACTCCAGTCCCTGCCTCTGGCCTCACGCGGCCCTCACCGCTGGGAGCCTCTGTATCTCCTTCTCTGCTTCTTATACGGACACTCATCGTTGGATTTAGCCTCACCCCGCATCCCAGATCACCTCATCTTGAGACCCTTAGCTTCATCACATCTGCAAAGACTGTATTTCCAGAGAAGCTCAGACTCCCAGATACTGGTTAGGGCTTGAGCACATCTTTAGAGGAGACACAACTCAGAGAACATCATAAATTGATTTACGCATCCCACCGTTGATGAAATAAGGTGCTTTCCAACAGCTCCTCATCACAAAGAATTCTACGACGAACATCCTCTTTGCATCTCCATGCCCAAGGACAAGAACTGCTCTCGAAGTGGAAGGGCATGAGTCACAGAAGACACACGTTTCCAACTCTGCTAGCTACCACTAAATATTTTTGCCAGTCTAATCCACACGAAGTGGTATCTCCTCATTGTTTTAATTTGCATATTCATGAGTATGCCAGTAAGACTGAATTATTTCTTTCTAATGTTTATTGGATATTTGGGTTTCCTCTTTGAACATCTTTTTTTTTTAACTCTAAATAAGTAGTTCTCCTTGGGGTTATTCAGGAGCTTCTCAAAAGTACAAAGATACCAATTTAGTGGAGGTGGGCTTGGACTTAGAAATCTGAATGCTAAAGAGCTTGTCAGGAGGCTGAGCCGCAGCCCCAGGGAAGGACCGCGGCACTGAAAGCTAGCAGCCAGTCTGCTGGCACTCGGTTGTTCGGCCATCAGAGCGCACTGAGGGGCACTAGCTCCTACGAAACTGTGACACCGTGCTGACCGGAGGGTGCCGGAGGGGCGCCAACCGCCTGGGGGCTGCTCTGCAAAGGTGCTCTGGGCGCAGCACTCCCAGCTCCCAGGGCTAGAAAAAACCGCACCTCTCCAGCACCGGCTCTCACCACACAGGCCCCAGGCCTTCCACTCGGCGCGCTTCCATTTTCCCCGATAACCACTAGACGCTCAGAACCACGTCTGTGTCCACCACGGACACTGCAGCAGGATCTTTACATCACGCGTGTCTAGATGCTACCTTCCCTTGGTTTCATCTTATTATGCTGTTTTTCTTATTCCTGTGCTCTGGTTGTTTTTGCCTAAACTTTACAAAACGTATAGCAATGCACATTTTTTGTTTTATTTTATTTTTATCCTTACCCAAGGACATTCTGTCATTGCTTTAGACAGAGAGAAAGGGGGAAAGAGAGAGACAGACATTGATGTAAGAAAGAAACACCGACTGGTTGCCTATCATGGGCACCCAGACTGGGGATCGAACCCACAACCCTTCGGTTATGGGATAATGCTCCAACCAACTGAGCCACACCAGCCAGGGCACAAGGTATATATTTTTAAAGCCACTTTACACACTTTTGGGGAATAATGCAGGCATAAATCCATCTTAAAATAACTTTTCAATTTTACCTTGAGGGGCTTAAAGTGATAATAGGCAATTTATGTGAGTTAAGGCCCTTCTTTCAAAACTGGTCTATTTTCAAGAGTCATCAATGATGATATCAATTCTATTGTTGATGTTTAACTAGAAAAAATACTTCAAAGGTGAAGTATTCGCAGCATGTCGGTGAAGAGGACTAGGTGTTGGGAACGGGTCACATAAACAGGCCAGCTGCCGCCACTCCGGTGCAGGAAAGAGGGGACCAGGACCGCGATCCAGCACCATGCGTTTCTGCACGACTGTCGCCGAGCCTCTAAGTGGTGCCAAAGCCATTATACTTGTTTACGACACATTTCATTTAGCGGCTTTCCAAGTCAAATTAATCTGCAAAAACTTTCACAGTAAATTTTTAAAAGTAGTTTTAACTTCTTGGTTCCCGTGTCCCTCAAAAAGAAAAACAAACCAAAGCAAAACAAAACATGCTCCCGCTGCCTTCACTGCCACTCCAGTGCCTGCGCCGAGTGGCTCTGCACACCGAGTGGGAGGGCCACCCCGTTCACCCCGTGTCCCCAGGACTGTCCTGGCTCTAACTGGAAGTCAGTGCCCCGGACACCACCCCAGGCCCAGGGCGAGCAGGACAGTGGGTCACCTGCCCTGGGGCAGCTCCAGGTGCCGCGGCGCGGGAGGGAAGGCCTGTTAAGTCTTCATCCTTTACTTTAAATCTGAGTGGCAGTCTTACGTCCAAAAGGTACTCCTAACTGGGAAGAAAAACAACATAAAATTCTGAATTTGGTTCACCTAACATCAGCCTGGATTTGACAGTCCAAGGATTCAAAGAAATCGTCACAAGTCAATGTTCTTAATCTCTTTGAAAGAATCCCCTGGAGAGAGATGTCACCGAGCTCCCTCTGCAGCCCACCAGGCCACACATGGTCTTTCTAAAATATTAAGTTCCACCTACAACTTCATCTTGTCCATTCCTAGCACCAAACTGAATCAGAAAAAGAAGTGCTAGCCACAGGAAATCAGGCAAAAATATTGGAGACCTCAGAATGAGTCACCAGAACAAAGTTAAAAGGCAGGCGGAAGACAGTCTTTGGGCTTGGGTGGGGGTGCGGGGGACTAAACTCTAAACTTTAAAAATCTTAGGAACTTTGCAGAATAATGTGTCAAGCAAACAGCCTTCGGGCCTGTTATAATCTGTTCTGTCCAGCACGATAGTCGCAAGTAGGTTCTCCAAAGGAAGGCAAACATTAGCCCTTATCAGATGCCCACTGTGTGTCAATTGCTCCATGCTGTTTCATTTAATCTCCCAACATCCCTATGGATGGACACTGCCGTCCATTTTCACAGGTGCAGAGAACAAAGCCCAGAGTTCCTTCCCACTGCACTGTTAGGTGTTGGGCATGAAATGATGAAATGAGGGGGCATAGTCATAAAATAAGAAATACTAAACATTACAGTGATAAAAAATAAACACGAGAGTCATGGTTCCTCCTTTCACGGTGCTTAGAGTCCAGCTGGGAATGAGAGACACCCCAAAACTCATCACAAAAGTAATGGTGAGTGACCCTGCTTGGGGTGAGCTAGGGAATGCCCCCCAGAGAGCGGGAGAACGAGAAGGAGACAAAGGGGCGAGAGGAGGCGGAGAGAGAAAGGAGGACCCTGCCTGCGTCCAGGCAGAGCAGATGGCAGCAGAGGTGCGGCGACGAGAACGTGCGGCTATGTGTCTGAGGTAACAGTGAGTAAGCGGTCAGGTGGGGGGTTGAACCCTGTGCTTGCTGACTGCAGAATTCACGCTCTGCTCTCTGCAGTAACAGTGGCCAGCTGCGCTTCAAATGGAAAGGGGATGCTCCACAAAGAGCATCTGATTCCCCACAATGGTACTTAATATTCCCAAGCTTATCCGATCATAAGAATCGCCTGCAGGGACTTATTAAAAATAGATAGGTAGGTAGGTAGGTAGGTAGGTAGATAGATAGATAGATAGATAGATAGATAGACAGACAGACAGACAGATAAAGAAAGAAATAGTCCCTGGGTCCCACTTTTAATAAATGCCCCAGGTACCCTGGCTGGTGTCGCTCAGTGGATTGAACATGGGCCTGTGAACCAAAGTGTCACAGGTTCGATTCCCAGTCAGGGCACATGCCTGGGTTGCGGGCCAGGCCCCCAGTAGGGGGCGTGCAAGAGGCAACCACACACTGACGTTTCTCTGCCTCTCTTTCTCCCTTCCTTTCCCAGCTCTCTAAAAAATAAACAAATAAAATCTTAAAAAAAAATGCCCTAAGTGATTCATGTGATCTGGCCAGTTTGGGACACGCTGAGTTAAGGCTTCAGAAGACCTGAAACCCAACACACTAGGAGCTTTCTTTCCACTGCCATCTCATGGACATTTTTAAGAAATAGACAGAGCTCCTTGAAGTAATTTAGCCTTCCAAGAAGAAAAGGAGTGGGGGAAAAATTAAAATCCTCTAGAGGTCAACCAGACAGCCAGCAAGCCAAATAAAAATGTCCCCATCCTCCCTTCCAGATTGCCTGTGGATTTCTACCATCCCTCATTCTGGGTTAAGCGATGTCTTCTCAGCGTGGACCATGTGACTGCTGTCAAAACAAACCCACTCCTGCACCTGGGGGCTCAGGAACATGCTACTGATTTGGAGTCACCACTAATCAAGGAGCTGAGTGGAGTGACTGAAGCAGCAGGGTAATAAGAAACAACAAGCCATGACTTTCATCTGGGAGAGGCTACAGATTTAGAATGCAAACAGGTTCAAACCTCAGACCCACCACTCACTGGAGGAAATGTGGACAAGTTTGTGAACTCTCTGAGCCTCACTTTCCCCAGCTGCAAAGGGGGCTAACTTCCCCTCTGCAGGTTATTGCTGAGAAATGTGTGGGGTAACGGAGGTGGGGTCCTGCTGCTACCAGGCCCTTAACAAACATTTGTTAGTAAATAATGAAACAAGAGTGAATTCACAGCCCAACGTAAACACTGCACTCGCAGGGCACCAACAGATCATAAGATACGTGAAATTAATAAAAAAGATCCACGGGCATGAAGCTCCGACACTGAGCTGTGTCCTGGAAAAACGAGCCCTTTCCGGGGTGCAGTTTTCTCGACACGATGTTTGAAAATGAGGGAAGGGAGGGAGCTTTAATGTGTTGATTTTTGTTCAGAGGCAACAGATCTGCGGAGAGCCAGAAGAACTAAACCCTGGTTCCAGAAAAGGGAACGGATGGCAAGTCGAGGTGATGCCGGTTCCAAGGCTGAAGAACCGGGGGAGCAGAGTGGTGGTGTGGCAGGGGAGAGGGGGCTGTGAGTCACTCGTAACAATGATGCCATACAATTTAGAAAGCTTTTTAAATGCCTAACCTTTGCTGAGAAAACACACCAGAAGAGAAGTTTGATAAGGAGTGTGGGAAGGACACCAGGAAAGGACACAAATGTCCAAGCCCGAGTCTGGGGTGTTGCAGAGGGCAACCGTGCCTCAGAACAGAGGGGCAGAGGCCACCCAAAGGTGCAGGCTGCACTCGCCACCTCAGAGCTGCTGGACTGATGACGTCAGGTGAGCGTGCCCAGTACCGCGCCTGCAGCCCCAGCGAGCCTACTTCTCTATCAAACCCGGACAGGCCCCCACATCTTTAAGAGGCGCTGCTAGTTACCAGATGTTTGCACAAGAGGCAAAACTTATTCGACGTGTAGGGAAGTTCTACTGAATCCCCTAATTAAGAACAGGAGTGGGAGAGTCATCAAGATTTCAGTTCCAACCTTGGTTCTGCATGACCTTGAGCAAGCCACCTGGCCTCTGGGTACCCGTCCCTTTCTTTGGCCAGAAAACAGGAGACGGTATTTTTCACCTCAAAGGTTTGCAAGGATCAAACGAGATCATGTATGAAACATACCCAGCACGGGGCCCCTCTGCCACTCGAAAAGAAGCAGAAGACTAGACTTTGTTTCTGTCATGTTTCAATCCAACTTCTTTGTTGGATATGGAATTTGGAAAGTTGATTGGCGATTTTTGTGGGAAAATAAACTCTGAAGCTAAAGGCTGATTTGTATTGGTTTCTAAATCTGCCGAACAGTCCTGCTGCAGAATCTGGAAGGAAGGCATCACGGGAAGAGGCAGCAGGGTCTGTATCAGTAAAGGCTCAAAAGGAAGGAAACGAGGTGCGCTATCCTCCCCCTTCTGACACGCCACGTCTCTAATTCCCCGTCCTCCCGCTCCACAGCAGTTAGCAGAGCGAAGGTTTCTTGCCCTATGGATATCCTCACACCGGTGCACAAAGACACGCGTATGCAAGGCCTTGGTCACTGCAGCTTTGCAGAGGGGCAGCGCCCTGCAGACAGCCGAAGGCGTATCACCAGCGGGGCACCAAGGAAGTAAGTGGTGTTACGCTCTCGCTATGGAATGTGAGGCAGCCATAAAAAAGGGTGCAGCAAATCACTACGTACTGATATGGAACAATCGCTAAATGAAATCAAAGGTGCAGAGCAGAGCGTATGCCGGGCAGCACCAGGTAAATAAAAGGGGGTGTGCACGCACACGAGTGTGCTTGCGTAGACCTGTCTCTGGGAGCGCGCCAAGAAGCTGCTCACCGCCGTTGCCTCTGAGGAGCGGAAGTGAAGGCGGGATGAGCGAGAGGTGTTTGTCAGGGTTTGCACTTCTACTGCATATGTATTTTAGCGTGTGCATGTTGTTAAATCTTCAGTCAGGTAAAATCGAGGTGTGTAGTGATCATGAAGACGACACTGGCTGGAGCGGTAACAGCCCCAAAGCTCTGGACGCCTGTCCAGGACCTCGGGGGCTCTCCCGACTTCCCTCTCAGTCGTCCCCTGCGGAGGGGTCTCTGTCCCCGACCACTCAACTGAAGGAACTGAGGCTCGATGTTCGGACAAGTTACTTGATTTAACGGAAACCCACACAGCTAGCAAGGAGCAGAGCCTGGGTTTGAACATGGTTTTGACAAACTCCAAATCCTTTCTCTACACTTCACTGTGGCGGGCTGCAGGCTGTTTGCCGACACCCTCCTCCTCTTCCTCCTGGACACAGCACTAGCTGTGGCGACACAGACTCTCTCCTTCTCCCAACATCAGCCTGGCCTCTCTGAGCCCTCGCCCCAACCCGGCCTCGACCTTCGGGCTTCCAGGTCCGTCTCCACATTGCCCGGTTTCAGCGAGAATCCTGCTAAAGTTGAGCAAGAATCGCCCACCCTCAATACCCGATGCCTCTCAATAGGTAATCAAACTCTTCACCCCCGGCCCCCACCCTTCCCAGCGTCCCCCTGGCCTGCCTCCAGCAGGAATCCTGCTGGATTGGTTTAGCCAGGCCCCCCCACGTCACCCCGATGTTTCCTCTCATGGATTTTCTGTCCACTTACCCCACCCCGCCCCTCCTGGGCTCTCAAGCCCCCACTGTCCTGTGGTGTTGGGAGTGGAGCCCACTGCCCTGCCCAGGTCTCTTCGTCCTGCTACAATAGCTGCTGAATAAACCTGTTCTTACCACTGCTGTCTAGCCCTGGTTTCCTCCGACAGCAGGCAGGCATGACTGTGTGCCTGTGTCCTGCCCAGTGGAGTGTGGGCAGAAGTGACGTGCACCACACGCAGGACCCACAGGGAAGCCTCTGTGCATGCTCCTCCCCTCTCCCTCCTCTACCGCCGCTGGGCTGCCAATGCAGAGACCCCATGGGACAGCAGGGCCACAGAGGGAAAGACCCGAGTCCCTGGGCGACCCACCCCCAACCTGAGGAACTCCACCCAGGCTGCTCACCAGGGCAAGAAATCGACTGCCATTACATGCAGCCCTTATATGTGGGGCCGCTTTTGTCTCGACGGCTTGGCCTGGTCTAAGGAGCACACACAGTGGACTGAAAACACAGCCCAGGAAGTGCGAAAGCCTTGGGGTTCCACACGGTCAGGGAGACAGACAATGAGTCAGGCCCCGATGCAGGGCTGGGAATACAGCAGTGACTAGGAGAGCCCCTCCCTGCACAGCAGGGACACTGCCCACAGGTATTTGAGCCCCGTCTGTGCAGGCCAGGTCACACACAGTTCAAAGCAAAAGTCGCGGGGCAAGTTTTCATTTGTTGCTATTGGTCAGCAAGGGTGTCAGGGCCGAAGGCAGGCGAGGCTGGAGATGGGGCTTGGGGGAGGTCACTCTCCCAGGTGAAGGCAGGTGCAAGCCCCCTGCTGCAGCTGAGGCCAGCACTGGCTCACCTTCTCCATTCTTCCGGGTCACAAGCCCGCCCTGAGCACCTGCTCTAGACCAGGCCCCGGGGAAGCACATGCCAGGAACCCCATCCCTGTCCCCAGACCGCTCAGGGTTCGAGGCCCACAAACACGTCAGTACCCCCCACGAAAAGCAGTATCTCCCCAGGGGAGTGCCGAGCGCCCCACAGACAGAGAGGGAGCAGCAGCTGCTCCTGCAGGGAGGGCGAGGCTCCACAGTGGAGCTGGAACTGACTGGACAGTGAAGTGGGGCTCCAAGTTCAGCGGGCAGGGACCCAGGGGAACAGAAGCCACTCCAGGCCGAGAGGTGGGTGTGAGCAGAGGGTGGAGGCACCCTGCTAACCCAGCTGTGGGAGGGAGCATAACTGGGGATGGGGCGGAGAGGGGAAGCCCAGCAGGGGTGAGGCTAACCACGCAGCAGGGGAGGTCCTCAGGCCCTTGGACGCTGAGCTGGGATGTGAGCAAGGACTGGGGACGTAAGCACGCCACCCATGGCCTGCTGCCCAGCCCAGGCACCTCGGCCCTTCGGCTCTTGCAGATGAGGCTACCTTCCAAAGTCTCCTTAAACGTGACGCCGAGAAGGAATCACAACTAATTCTCCATTCAGTTGCTCGTTACTATCATCAAGGAGGGCCAGACAAGTGTCTCCTCTGCAGAAGCAGCAGAGGAGAGGGAAGAACATACACAAACAGGAAAGACAGGATGTGCCAGCCCCGGCCTCCCTGCGTGTGCAGCCCATGGTAGGCCTGGGGGCAGGCAGTGAGCTCCCGCCTTCAGGGAGTGTTGGGTCTTCGCTGGCACAGGCGCCACCCTCCACACCGCCCACCCTGGGCACACCTACGCATCACTGCTGGTGTCCTGGAGAGAACTGGACACGCACAGCAGGCAGCGGGGTGTGGGGGAGGAGCAGGAACTGCGAGGGTGGCCCCGGGCTGAGATGCCAGCTCCACCCCTCTGGTCAGTGTCCTGGGCACGCAACTTCCTCACCTACAGAACGCACAGCCCTGGCCCCGAGAGCAGGAAATCAGAAAACCCACGCAAATGCTCCTAACCTGGGCCGCCTCGGATGGGACCCTGGAGGGAGGTCTGTTCCCTCCCCTTCCCCCTCCAAGGAGGGCCAGGCCCTGTGAGGGGCCTCTTTCTTCTTTTGTTTCCAAAGCATCTAAATCTGATTTAACTCTGAGTCTTGAGTATGTCACTGATTACTTAATGGCCCACCATGGACGCCGCCTTTATTAAACAGCAGCATGAAGTCCAGGCAACGAGAGCACCAGTGGCTCACAAATCTCCCCACTGTGAGGATGACGGCTTTCAGGTGTCCCCTGGGCCCAGGCTCTCTCTGCCTGGAAGAAGGCTCAGGGAAGGGGGCACCGTGGCCTGGAGGGATACATTAGATGACCCTCCGAGGCTGGAAGCCTGAGGCCCCTCCCTCATCAGAAAGTAAGACAGATCCCTGGGGAAGAGAGACAGCAGGAGCCAATGCCCTCTCCAGCACTGCCCTTGACCATGCCCTGCCGCACAGGTGAGGAGACTGAACTTGACTGCACCAGCAAAGACCTGAGTGTGAGTCCTTCAGACAGTCACTCGCCTGTCAGGCAGAGCTAAGGGTACACACACTACCTGCATCAGAGCGCTGCTGGCGGTTAATTTGCCAGATCCTGGAAATTAACAAGGAGGCCACTGTCCTTGCCCCCAGGAAGGTCTTCCCTCCTCCCAACTCACCACCTAACCCCTAAATATGCCTTCCACACCACAGCCAGGGGGGGTCTTTCCAACACAGAAATGTGAGTGTGTCTCACACACAAACACACACCTGTTCAAAACCTCCCAATGGCTCCCAGACCCTTTAGCCCTGGCTCCCACCTGCCTCTCCGGTCCTATCACTCATCACTCTCCACTCCTCAAATTCCATCCATCCATCCATATTCCAGCTGGAATAACTGTCTGTGGTGTCCCCACCCATACCCCACACTCTAGCTTGCCCCCACACTGCTGGGCAGGCTGAGCCCTGCTGGACACTTGTCCTGCCCCCGCCCATCCCCGGAGCCTTGCTCAGCCCTCTCTTCCATGCAGATGGATGGATGGACAGACGCAGCTCAGAGGCTGCCCATGGTCCGAGGCCCTCGCTGAGCCTGGAGGGAGTCGGTTGTGTCCCCCCCTTTAACACTGCTCTTCTCTGGGTGAGCATGACAACCAGACGGCGACCCCTGACTCACGCTTGGGCCACTTCTGTGTTTGCCCAGCTCATAGAGGAGTCTGAGGCACAAAATGAGGGCTCAGGCAGTGTTTGGGGGTAAATAAAAAAGTCACGTCAGCCCATATCGATCAAAAGCTTATTATACAGCTATGCCAGGCACTGTGCTCTGGAGCGTGAGGATTCAATAATAGTAATAATAAACAAGACAGATGTGACCCTCACACGTGCTGAATTTAAATCTGGTGGGAAAGGAAGAAAAGGAAGCCGGCCACGACAATGAGGCTGATTCATGCGATGACAGCAGAGGCTGAAGACAGGAGGAGGTGTGGGCGACAGGAGAGATGAACGCAGTCTATCTAAAAATAGAAACACCTCCCCCGTCTGGAGCTCAGCGTCTCACTTATCCACAGAGCAGCAGGAACCTGGAAAGAAGGGTTAGAGGCCCCTTAACAGCCAAATACATCCAAAAAAGACTATGTTCCTTACTCGATTCCCACACACACACACCTTGGCCAAGCGTCCGGGTTGACCTTGTGGGCCGCCCTTGGTCCCCATCACACGTGATACAGTCGCCAGGAGAACTCTTCACGGCTCACCTTGGAACCACCAGCAAAGTCTGTTCCCCCGGGACGGGGCCAGCCGGCTGCCACGCAAAGCTATTTAGGTCACACGTGAGGGTCCCTGATGTTCACATACAGGCGTTTTTCGTGTTTTGAACACATTTCATATTTTATAATACATTTTTTACTCTACCAACAAATGGATTACTCATAACCAATACTAATAACAGGGTTTTGCATATTATCATAATGAGAGCAGTGGTCGACTGAAGCTGGGAATTCAGAAATACTCTGGTTTGGTGAACAAACACGGGACAAACCGGGGCAGTCTTCCATTCACAACGGGGACCTTCCGGCACGGGGCACCCTCGGGCCTCGTTTCAACGACAACACACGGTGTCCCCCTGCGTCGACAGGGATGTTCTCCGAATGCTCTGTCACTCCGCTCCAGGAGCATCTAAAACGAGCCGTGTTTCTAAATAAGATCTGCTTTCACATCTGATGTGAGATTGGCGACCGAATGCTCTGTCACTCCGCTCCAGGAGCATCTAAAACGAGCCGTGTTTCTAAATAAGATCTGCTTTCACATCTGATGTGAGATTGGCGAGTGCTTTCAACTTTTTAAAAAACTCTCACATCAGCACATCCATGCCTTAGTTAAGTGTGAAGTTTAAACGTGCGGTCCAATCACCTGGCATATATTATGCCAGAGCAGTTCCGAATTCCAAGTTCTACACAGATGAGAATTTTGTTATACCAGGTAAATATTGTTTAGTAACTAATATTCATTTAATGTTAATAATCCATTCGCTGTAATAATTATTTGAGGTGTAAATGATATATTAATTCAATATTTTCTCCTTAAGGAGTAGGGGCACCTTTTTCTCATTCACACAAAAGGACAGTATGGGCCAGTGGTGGCCCTGGTTCAAGGTCAGGGACGGTGTCTGTCTGTGTCTTTATCACGAGTGCCTTGCAGAGAGGGCTTGGGGCGCGATGGACATTCAACGCATGTTGGTTAAATGAATAATGAAGACTTTTCAAGGCCTCAGAACTTAAAACCATACATTCATGCTTCAGTCACCGTACTGTCTACAACTACTACCGCACATTCTAATGGAACAGTGTCGCATGAACTCTTCAACAACATCCTTGGTGACCAGCTGAAGCCTGTTCAGCATCACCCAGGAGAGACCATCTGCCTCCCCCTTGTTCCCTAGACACAGCACTTTTCCCGAGGGGAAAGCCTCGGGAGAAAGGAGTTTTCAGTTACGACACACCATTAGCGGGACACCATTGCAACCTGCCTAGAGAGTCATCAAGTTAGCCGTCTCTGAGAGAGTGTCATCAGAATCCAGTACGATGATGAGGCCTTGCGTAGGTAGTCTCACACAGAGCCCAAAGTCCCTGAAGAAAGAAACAAGGGCATGGGCTGAAGAAAGCTACGTTCTCACGGAAAGGAAACCGGCCAAAACCTAAGGCCCACAACCAGCTGGCTCTCTGTTTCTGGCTGGGACTCTGCAAGACTGGAGACACCATGCGTTTGCTGCCCGGAATCCCTGAGGTCATTTCCCTTGAAAGAAAATGGTCCCTTCGAAGGCAGTCTAGAAACACAGTGCTAGAACCGTCCCTGGTTACACAGTTCAATTTAGTTAATGTTTGCTGAAAGCCTTGTCTGTGCTGGGCACTGAGAGGCTCGAAGATGAGGGAGACAAGCTCCCCGCTGCAGAGTACCTCACGTCTAGGGAAAGAGACCATCTCGATCGACGACCTTCCCCACCCGGCACCGTCCCACCCCACATGACACCCTCTCTCCTGGGATCTACAGTGGCACCCTATGGTGCCCCTGCCTCCACCCTGGAGCCCCTCTCTGACCCATTCTGTGTTCAGCAGCCAGAGCATCTTTTTGAAAGCAAGTGTAATTATCTTTCCCCTGGACGCAGGCAATGGTCCAGCCTCTGCATGTGGTCATCAGATTAGAAACTCCCGTATCAAGTCAGATATGGCCGTATTCTCAGTGGGTAAACTCAAAAACAAACGAACGACAGCAAAAACCTTCTTTGTCTTAGCACTAGCTCGAGAAAGGAAAACTAGAAGGGAGAGTGTACCCCCTCAGATGCCTAATCTGAGCCTTTCTGACGCAAGTCTGCAGTCAGATTTCAACGGTGCCTGTAACCTAACAAGCCCCAGAGCAAAGACGGCGTCGCAGGCGTTCAACAACGGATTAGCAGGGCCCTCTGAGGCACCCGCACAAGAGGAAATTCCCACTGTACACCTCAAAGAACGACCTGACGTTACAGTTCCAAGCCACTCAAGCTCACTATCAAAAAAGAAGAAGCAACATCTAAGTCAGAATTCTACCCCCCACCAGCCCACCATGGACCCCTAAATGTGAGCAAGCAATAAACTTCTGTTGTTAAACCTCTGACATTTTGTGGCTGTCTGTTACTATAGCCCAATGCAGTTATCCTGACACATACAGGGATCAGGAAAGATGTATGGAAGTCACACACCAAACTGTAAGCCTGGTGTTGCCTCTGAGGAGAATTAGGGGGGTAGAAAGGAGGGGAGTGGAGACGAGGGAGCAGGGATTTGGGGATTTTATTTTATATTCTTGGGAACTGTATTGTTACATGCACATATTATTTTGAGAAACTGAACAAAGACATTTGTAAATAATCTAAGGTGTCTAGAATGTTTTCCACCGTTGCTTTTTTAAATTCCAGTAAACCACAGTTCCGACACCAAGAGAAATAAAGTCTCCCTACCAGCATAAAGAGCAACTACGAAATCCGGCCTCCGTGAGAGTGGGGCAGGGGGACTAAACGAATTCCTGGAGTGGCGACAGGACACCCGGGGTGAAGGCACCACGGACCAGCTGCCCTACTCGTCCAGCTCCATCAAGGGTGAGAAGGCTTCGCTCGGATGGCACGGAAGCCGATGGGAGAGGAGAAGGCACCGTCGGAAAGGCCTGTGAAGGACGTGCGAGGCATTTATAAAGATGACTGGACAACGGTTCGAACACACCCCGGCAAACAAAGGCTAACACCAATGACAGTCGAGGCCGCTGTTAGGGCGAGACACCCCGTGGTGTGTGTGACACAGAAGGAGAGATGTCCCTCCATCACCCCAACGGAGAACCAGGATCCGCTGTTCTCATGGTCTGGAGTCTCTGAAACAAAGAGCTCGCACTATAAGAGACCTCGGGCCTGGGCTTACGCAAACTATTGCCAACAGAGGTCCTCTCTCAAATGCCTCGTCCACGGCAGCTGGTGTCCATGGCGCCACTGCGCACCACACACAGCCTGCATCTCCAGGGAGGGCAGCTCACAGCAACAGTGGCCTCTGCTCTCCGAGGCGTCTTTTCCCTAAGCTCTTCTCTAATGAGAGTGTCAAACTGCAAAAGAATATGCAGGAGAGGAGGAGAGAGGCTCACATGATCCTGCAAATACTCACTGAGCCAGCAACCACCCCTCTCTTTCATGCCATAACTTCAGCGGTGGCCCTGCACACATGGTCTGCCCACTCTAGAATAAACTCTCATCTGATTGCAAGTTTGCCAAGCTAATGTTTGATTTTTTCCCTTTGAAACAAACTTTAAGAGTGTGGACACGGTTGGATCAGACCCACGCAGAGTGAGGACGACTGAACACGGAGTCAGCAGTTGGCGGGGGTCGCCTGGGATGGACCGAGAGTGGGAAAGAGAGCTTGGGCCACACATGGCAAGACCTGTGGTCCTATCCAGACAGATGAGAAAGCTTCTTAGCATGGCCGTCAATGTCCTCTGTGATCTGGCTCCTTCTCCCACTCTGTCCACTCCCCAACATGGTTTCTAAGCTGCCCACACCCCATCCCGCATATAAAACCTAATCCGCACTCTCTGCTTTGTTCCTACTCCGTATGCAACGCCCTCCTCCCTCCCCGCTCCCAGGCCAGACTGTCGGTCTGTGGGCATGTCTGTCCCTTGAGGCAGGAGCTGCTGGACACCTGCCACCCCCAAGCCAGGTCTACAGGCAGACAGCCCGCAGGGGGCAGGAGAAGAGACAGAACCGACAGCTCGTTTCAATAAAATACCTGTGTCAAATGCTGGCTCTGCCACTTACCAGCTGGGCGGCCTTGGCTAAGTTAACCTCTGTGCACTTCAATGTCCTTCTCTGTAAAATGGACACAATCGGGCACTGGTGACGGTACTGGGAGGTTGCATGCATGTGAGACACTCAGAAGAGTGAGTGTCCGATGCAGGGTAAGAGCTGTGGAAAGGTTCGTTACAGCTGCAGTTGTCGAGTGCATGGGAATAAAGAAAAGAAAAGGAGGGAGGGAGACTGCGTCCTGTAGTCGAGCAAATGTCCGAACCCATGTTCTGGCCGAGTGCCGCCCTGCTAAGTGCACGGTGTCATGCAGCCCCTCGCTGCACACTCAGGAAAGCAGGCACAGATTTTCACCCTGGTGGGCACTCACGCCCTCATTTCTTGCCTGGGCCACCCACCCACCCCTGCCAACTGGCCAGTTGGGCACTCGCCAGTCCTGCAACAGGAGCACAGTGTGACGGGCAAGGAGCGCTGGCTGAGCTCCTTGCACCACAGCCCGGCGGATGTCCCTGCTCCCAGAATGCCGGTGCTGAACACTGGAGATGAGCTTGTCCAGCACCACCCCTGCAACAGACGGGGCCGCTGAGGCCTGGAAGGGTTGTGGGTTTGTGCCGTGCTGGGAGCTGGTTCACCTACAGTTTACTTGTCTCGAAGTGAACTTTGTAGCAGCACTAAGAATTCCACAATCTTAGTTTAACACTGGAGGGGACTTTAAAATTTGCCTAGTTTGGCACTGCTCAAATGCCACATTCTAGGGTGTCGGGACGAGATGTGGGCTCTGTTACAAGTATTTCGTCCAGTCCTTGGGTGAGCACTCACTGGACGTTTTCAGGGTGCTGGGGACACAGTGGATGCCACCCCTGCTCTTAGGGCCTCACTGACCAATAGGAGAGAATGGCATTAAGTACATAATCACGCATCTAGTAGTAAAATCTTCTTGATGTGAATTATGGTGTAAAATATGCTAGAATGAGCATCTCTACTTACAAAATATGCTTTCTGAACGGGAGAAAAAGGCAGCGCTGGGGTGGAGGGGGCGGTTACAGGCAGAGCCCTGAAAAGTGCCCAGCCCCCTGGGCTCACCAGTGCAAGCGTCGTGTGTAGAATGACGTCATCATTATGGGGCTGCAGCAGTAGAGAGGCTGGGAGCCACTGAAATGGCTCAACCCACACCCATTTCACTGGTAGGCAAACCAAGGCCCCCCGAAGTTTAACACACTTGCCGAGACAGCATAGCCAATAAATGAAAGAAACTTAAAATTCTGCAGTGGCTCAAACAGCCTTCAAGAAAAGAGCAAACCCCATAGCATGGCACCGGATCTGGTCCCTGCCGTTTCTCCAGCCTCATCTCTCGTCACTCTGTCACCCACTCAGCGGTCCAGCCACAGGGAACCCTGAATGTACGTCTGCTCTGTCCAGATTACTCCTTCCACTGGGGACCCTAAGTCAACAGCCCCTAAATAATGCCTACTGCTTTTCAGCACTCAGAACTTAGCTCAGGGCTCTCTCCTCCAGGAAGCCCTCCCGAGCTGGCCCTCCTCCACCTCCCACAACACATACAGCTATACATAAAGAGAAACACTCCTCACATGATGTATTCATTCGACAGCAGTTTATTGAGCACCTTCTATGTGCTGAGCACCCGGAGGCACAGAAGGAAACAGAACAAAGCCCCTGCCCTCGTGGAGCTTACATTCTGATGCGGGAAACAGTCAATGAACAAACAGTACACAATACAGTATCGGGCAGAGCTTAGTGGTATAGGGTAAAAATAAAGGAGAGCACGGGCCAACAGAGGGACCGACAGGGAGGCCTGTCTGAGGAAGTGGCACTTGGTCAGAGATCTTAAGTGACAGAGTCAGACACACACCCAACTAGGGGAAGAGCATTTCAGGAAGCAGCAGCCAAGGCCTGTAATTACTGCAGTGGTTTGTTCACTTGTGTTTTATCTCCTTCCAAACTAGAAGGTCCTGCGGGGCAAGGGCACCTTACATCTTAATCATCTTTTTTATCTGCGGGGCCCAGCAACCACCGTGAACCCTAACAGAGTGAGTGGACGGACCTGGGCCGGCACGTATGCCTGCCGATTCCTGCGTCCATCTGGCTCCACCTCTGGTGATCTTAGCCAGCTTCGAGCCTCTCTCTCCCACAGAGCTAAGCTAAGCACAGGTCCTGCTGGGGCCAAGCAGCCTCACCTGACTCTGTGGCCTGGTTTCAGTCCCTGGTTCTCTCTTCGTTAGGACTACGGTGCTGAGGGGTTCTCTGATTCTATCTTGCTCTGGTTCTCCTATCTCTGGCCTGGACCTGGTACCCTGTCCAGAATCCAGAGTCCTCCCTCACCTTCTCCAGGGGTCCTAGGCTTGAAATTCCTGCCCTGAGTCCCAAACCCCAAGGCTGAGGACCCTGACATATGGAGTCAGACTTCGCCAGTGGCTAACCCCTACCCACCCGGTGGAAGTCTGCCCTGCCTGATTCTCACCTTCCTGCTGGGTCGTAAACCCTCTGACCTCATCAGTCCTCTCCGTGGCCATCTCTGCAAGTCCCAACTTCACAAAACCGTCCCTGGACATCTACCACATGGAGGCCCAGGCCTAAGTACCTGGGTCCTCACATTGCCTGTGGCACATCCTGACCCATCAGCAGACCATCTGGGTCTGAGTCTCCAGACTCGACTACCTTAAGTCACAATCCTCACACACCTGAAACCAAGCTAAACAGACTTAGATGCTGCAGATAAAGTCAAAAGGCTTAATCCACTAAGCCAACTGCAACAGACACGCCTGGATGTCATTGGGCTTCATCTCGGTCCCCACCAGGTCTACGATGGGCTCAGGAACAAATAACCCATTCCTTCATTCACCGTTTCATCCCCCACTTACTGACACCCGCTATATGCCAAATCCTGGAATAGAAATGCAGTGCCTACTCGGTCGGTGGTGACCGTGAGGGTGTTGCAGGGAAAGAGAGAGGACAGTGCAGTATTTATTGCACACCTGTGCCGTGCCACAGTAAGCAGTGAGTCTTCCGATACTTCCACACTGTGAGAGAGGTATCACTGGCCTCAATTTACAGAGGAGGAAACAGGCTTAAGAAGCGAAGCAGCTTGCTCAAGGTCACAGTGGCTAAGTGGCATGTGAGACCCGAGGTCTGTCTGCCTCTAATCTACAAACTGTTACCCTTCCCAAGAGTCACACAGTAAGTGCTCAACAAATATAACTGAAATGAGGAAGTGAAAGAGAGAGGGTCCCAGGCCTCCAGGACTCACAAGCTATTGGATCAGACAGACACACAAACAAATGTACTACAGTGTGGAGAGGCGGGTGCTGAGCGCCGGAGACCACAGCGCGGTAGGACTGCCAGAGGAAGGAGTGGCTACTTGGCCTGGAGGGGCTGAAAGCCTTGTGGAGGAAGTGACTTGGGGGCTACGCCTCGAGGGATGAGCAGACTGCGGCGGGAGCTCAGCCCTCGCACCTGGCCAGGGCCGGCAGGCTCCTGCGAGGTCGTCCTGTCCACCCCCCTGCGCCCACGCGGCGGGGCCGGGCCTCACCTCCTTCCACTGGAGCTGACGAATGCTGATCTTCAGGGCGTCCAGGGACGTCCTGGCCTTGGAGCTGTCCACGGTGACGGGCCGCAGAGAGTGGTACTCGCCCGACCGGCGGCTCGAGCTCCGCTTGCAACTTTGACCCTTGCTCCTGGGCTTCCCCTGAGGCCAGAGACCCGGTGCGGGCGCCAGCTTCGGCCTGGACACGGGCGGCGCGGGCGGCGGCCGCGGGAGGATGCGGGCGTCCCCTTCCTCGGTCGCGCGGGGCTGCGCCGGGACCGGGTCCTTGGCCGGCTCCTCCCTCGCCGTGCGCTCCGGCTCTCCGGACGCCCCCGCGTCCACGCGGACCTGCTCCGCCGCCGTTGCCTGCGGTTCGGCTTCAGCCACCGCCTCCGCCTCCCACCCCACCGCCAACTCCCTCTCCGAGCCGCCCGGCTGCATGGTGCTCAGGGCCGGTGCCAGGGCCACTGCCACCGCCGTCGCCGCCGGCCCTCAGTCCCAGTCCGCGACCAAACTGCCACCGCTGCCACCGCTGCCACGCGCTCCCCGCCGGAGCCCGTTGCCATGATCGCTCAGGCTCGGGTTGACACGGCCGTCGTCGCCTTCGGACGGGGCCCGGGTAGGGACAATCAACGTCCAATCCCCAGCGACCTCATAGGCGGTGGTTCCCACGTGAACAGGCCTGTCACAGAGGTGGCAGCGGCCATCTTGGAAGAGGGCAAATGCCCCCTTGGCCAGCTAGCCTGCCCGACGTGGGTGCAGAACTTAGAGGTTGGAGGTGAAGTGGGGGATAGAAAAGTGTTGGGCACTGGTGGGGCTCCTGAGCCTGGGGATTGGGGAGCAGAGACAAACTCGACAAGAGGTCCGCTTCCCCACCCGCATACCCACTCTCTGGGATAGCTGCCAGTCTGAAGGGGGAGGCACAACCTCACCCATCCTAAGGAACTCCACCATCTGGAAGCACCTCGGTCTGATGGTGGACAGGATGCGTCCAGGCCCTCAGGGAGCAGCTACCCCTCTGCAGGGACACCTGTTGCTCCTGAAGGGGAGACACCTTCCCCCATTCTGCAGGTTCCCTTTCAGGTTGATGTCATGACCCGACACATTTCTTATGATGTCAGTTTGAGTGGTGAAATAAACAATATGAAAGTTACAGTTTTAACAGTTCTTAGGTGTACAGTTCAATGGCATCGAGTACATTCACAATGCTGTGCGACCGCCATCACCAGCATCCCTTTCCAGAACTTCTTTTCTTCTTGAGTTGATACTCTTCAGGGGTGTCCAACCCTTTGGCGTCACTGGGCCACACTGGAAGAATTGTCTTGGGCCACACATTAAACACATTGCAACACATAATCACAAAAACATCTCATATTGTTTTAAGTGAATTTACGATTTTCTGTCGGGCCGCATTCACAGCCATCCTGAGTCACATGCGGCCCACGAGCCACGGGTCAGACACCCCTGCAGCCATTAGACACCACCTCCTCATTCTCGCTGCCCTAGCTCTTGGCTGCCGCCACTCTGTTTTCTGTGTCTGTGAGTTTGACCCCCCTAAGTACCTTGTGTAAGAGGAATCAGACAGTATTTGTCCTTCTCTGACTAGCTTATTTCACCCAGCATAATGCCTGTGCAGCTGACCCCTGTGGTAGCGTGTCTCAGAACCTCTTTAACCCTTTTAAGTTTCGATAATGTCCATTGTGTCCATCCACCACACTGTCTCCTCCCATCTGTCCGTCTGTCAAGGACATTTGGGTTGTTTTCACCTATTGGCTATTGTGAAGAAAGCATCTGTGAATACAGGCACACAAATACTTTTCCAGGTCCCTGTTTTCAATTTTTGTGGTTGTCACGTATTTTTAACCTGATCCAAGGGGAGGGCTCTTCCTCGCACCAGAAGGAAACACATCTGGGTTTTTAGGGAACGCGCTGGAGGAGGAATTGCAGATGAGAAACAGTGGCAGTAACTACACTCAGGTGAACTAGGCGGCATTCTGCACTGTAGGGTGAGAGGAACACTAAAGGCATCCAGTAAGGTGGCCCCTCTCCCTCACGCATCTCCCCAGGTCTCTTGTTTCTTTGTTTTGGCCCAGGGTTTCACTGGGTAAATACACTGCCTTCAATGCACAAGTCCTAAACTCAAGTAGTCCAAACCTTTCTAGCAGCAGAGGGAGCTCTTATATCTTTCTCTGGAGCCAAGACTTTAGTTCAGTGTTTTAGTCAACTGACCACCCACCTGAACCTGGGTTACCTAGGGTGCTTATTAAGAATGCAGGCTTCAGAACCCCAAGAGCTCCAGAGACTTTAAGGAAGAACATCTGGGTGGGGGGTGGGGAAGTCTGCATGTTAAATTAGGTCCTCTGCTGATTTTAAGGCAGCCAGAGTCAAAAACCATTGCTCTACAGTCTGTTTAAAGGCCTCTGGAGATCATTGGAGCTGTCCATGGTACCAACGGGAAGCACTCACAGCCCCCCAGTCGCTCTTCAATGGCCTGCTCCCCAAATCCTGTCTCTCCTCCTAGCATCTCTTGGTCTTAGCTACCTGCATTCAGTCTTCTATGACTGAAAGTCTCAAAGTCCTAACTCACCCTCTTCCTCACCTTCTGAAACCAATCCTTTCCCACGTCCCACAGGTTTTACATGGAAAAGTCTCATATCTTGCCTCTCTTATCCATTCTTATAATCATTGTCCCAATTCAGGCCTTTATCCTGGGCAATTGTCCCAACCCCTCATGGGTCTCCCTGGCCCCAGTCTCCACCACCGCCCTGTTCATTCTCCACACTGTAACCAGACCTGCTGCTCTCCGGCTTAGAAGCCTCCCCAGTTCCCCACTATCTACAGATAAAGTCCAAGCATGTTAATTTTCCTGAGAAATGCTTCCTGATTGCTTTTCTCTGAAATCACTCTTCTCTCCCTGTCCCCCTTCCTTTTAACATTAGATTTGGACTTCCTCTTCCTTTGTGTCTCTGCCTGGGAAACCCCCGTGTCAGACCCCACGCAGATGTCTCCTTCTTGGACGAGCTTCCTTCAGTGCCCACAGGCTGAAATAGTTACTCTGTCTACCCTTCGACTGACATGCATCCTAAACCCCCACCATGGTCTGTCTCTGCAGAATCATCATAGCCTCCTCCATTTTTCCAGAAACAAGTATGTCTGGTTTGATTAATCTCCATATTCTCACTTCCAGGGCTTAGAACAAAGATGCCTTCACAAAGTAGTGTGAATACAAAACTTAGTAGGTTGTTTTCCACTTCATTTGTCAAATCCTCCACTTCATTTTGGCCTTACATCTAAAACTGTCCTGCCTCAGGACCTTTGCATATGTCCTGTCCCCTGCCTGATAAATAACACATCTTTAGAGATACCTCTGGTCTCTCAATTGAAATGAGACTTTATCTGGTAAAATAATAATACAAGAGAGCAAGACAAGAGGAATCATAAGGCAGCATACAATTAAATGCCAAAGAAAGCAGAGAGTTAAAAATTATTTAGGAGTTCAAGGGATAAAGATTTACTGTGAACCAGAAAGCTAGATAACACTTCATGTAGGAGATAGAATGTAAACTGACTCATCAGTATGAAGTAAGAATCAGGGAGCCAGAAGGTGGGTGAGGTGGTCATTCCAGGGACTGCTGGCAGGGCTGCCATATACAGTCAAGCAGGTGAACCACAAGGCCTCACGGGGCAAACAGCCAACTTGCACTCTGCCCACCAAGCCTTGCCCATCGAGGTTTTGTCTGCCAGAAGCAGGCACCTCTGCCGATTGGCTCAAAGGCTCCCAGTGCTGGTGGGGCTTCTATATGGAGAGGGATTGGGGGTGGAAGGCTCAGTGCAAGTAGATTTAGGGAGGTAATTGTAAGCTTCTCCAGGGAGGCAGGGAGCAGACTGGACTGGTTGAGACACAAGCCGTAGAGGAAGAACGAACAAGAAACAAGGCCCATTTGAGTGCCACAGTGAGCTCTGACTTCTCAGGAAGCTCTGAAATGTGTTGGTGGAAAATTCAAACCCGTGTAGACGGACTCCCCAAGGAGAAGCTTCTATGATGGCTGCTGAGGAGCAGGAGGGGGTAAGAATCAGGGGCTAGGACTACTTCCAAAAAACATACACACATTTCAAAAGGAGGTCTCACCAGGAGGTCTCCCCTTTTCCTTCACAGCACTCACCACTGCTGAGACTTAGGGTCTTCTGTGTTTGTTCACTTATAACAGCCTGTCTTGCTGGCTGGAGTCCAAGTGCCGAGAGTGAGGAGTGTACTCTTTTCAGCAACCCCATATCCCAATGCCTGGTTCAGTGCCTGGCAGGGGAGTAGGCATGCAATAACTACTGAATGAATGAATGAATGAATGAATGAATGAATGAATGAATGAATGAAAACTCAAACTGCTCAAATATTCAACAATAAGGAAATAGTTAAGCAATGTATGGCCAACGTCAATGGCAGCTTTAGCCACCAGGAAATGCTGATGATGTAACACTAAGCAAACTGGTGCAAGCATTACAATTACAACGCTTAAAAAACGTTCTGCATGAACAGGGCCTGGAAGAACACAGAGACCAATGAACTGTGGTGCAGGGGACGTGAAAGCTTGGTGAAATCTTCCTCTCAGTTTTGGCAAACTGTATCAACTTTGAGGCTCTACATATCCTTGAACCCAGAAACTCGTCCCATTTCTAGAGATTTCTGCTATGAACCAGAATGGCAGACAAAGCTTTCCATGGTAACTTATCAGTGAGAAGACGCTCTGTCCCAGGACCTGTACAAAGCACTTTGCATACATTGTGTCAGCATCTTCCCAGCAGCCCTGGGCTGAGTCCCCTTAGTAACAACATCTTAAAGAGGGTGACAGAAATGGCGGCTTGAAGGCACTGGCCCAAGTCATTCAGCGAGGAACGGCCAAGGCAGGATTCAAACTCGGGGTGGCCTGACACGAACACCTGGCCCCCAACACCCACACTCACCCCCACGCCAGGACTTTGTTCACGAAAACATGCAACATGTCTTTGAATATAACTGAGTCCATGTCCTTATATATGTATTTATACATAACACATATGCACAGTAACCCTCAGCTGTGTGAAAACTACATGCAGAGAAGACACTGGATTCATATGTGCCAATATATTAATAGTCAGTCTGAGTGATGGAATTAAGGGGCGCTTTTTTCTCTTTATTTCTTTCCTATATTTCTCAAAATTTCTACAATGAGTATGCCTTGTTTAGATAACATGGAAAATGTGATTTTTTAATTAAATATTGTCTTTGATTTCTGCCTTAACACTTTTACAGCAAGTCCATATCCAGGGAAAGAGGAAGAAGCAGTTCAGAGGAGAGGAGTGTGGGCAGCTTTTAACTCCAGCTGTTTTTTTCTGCCAAATTAGTACCAGAGATTGCCAGCAGGTGGCGCCCGAGGTCCGGTTTTTAAAGCGGCTGAAGAAGGATGAGGTGGGGAGAAGTTCCCATAGCAACAAGCAACTGAGTAAAACCGAAAAGCTCTCGACTGGCTCTATTTGCAAACACACACTTCTGCACCTCCAGGCTTTCGCCAGTGTTACTTGCTCTGCCTGGCGCATCCTCCCCCACACCCCACTGACCCCTGCTGCTCAGTGAGCTGTTCATCCTCAAGGCTCAGATTCAAAATCTCCTCTTCCTAGACAAGGGTGATAGAGCACCTGGGAGCACCAGGGTTTCCGGAAGGGGAGTCATCAATCTTAATGAATGAGCAAAAGGCTTCATGTGCAGTTCTGGGTTAACTCTTTCTCCAATAGGTAATTGTTTCTGAGTGACAGTAATAGCATTGTTCACTGAGTACACCACTATATGAAGCCCCGTTGTGTATTGCAGCCCTGTAGTCCTCCCAGCAGCCCTCCAGGGAGGGAAGCATTATCTGCCCCACATGACAGCTTGGCATAGAGGTTGAGCATGGGCTCTGAAGTTCAAGTGTCAGCCCTCCCACTTCCTGGCTAAGTATCCTTAGATGGATTACTAGGCCCTTCTGTGACTTTTTTCTTAACTATAGGAAGGTTAAAATGCTTTGAGGATTAAATGAGCCACCACATAGAAGGCATTTAGAGCACAAAAAGCCAGCATATGCCATCCCTCGATAAATATCGTATCAGCCATTATTACTCTTATGTGGAGAGGAGGCTGAGGCTTGGAGAGTGGCGTCATTTGCCTGAAACCACAGAGCTAGCAGCCGAGGAGGGTTTTAACCCACCTGTGTCTAACTCCCACTACTAAACTCTTAACTGCCACCTTATTTTCATTAGGTTGCCTGTTCCTTTCTCTTATGTTTCAGGGGAAAATGACAAGGGATTTGCTCTCCCCTACATTCCTCTTGACTTTATGATTCTCTGGGAAGTAGCAGTCATCCCCTCCTCTCTGCTCTGCCTTGAGAAAACAGCCACAAATGAACAAGCCAGCACCACTGTGTTCCAATAAAACTTTATTTACAAAACCTGGCAGGAAAGATGCTCAACGTTATTAGCCTTCAGGGAAATATGGATCAAATCTACAATGAGATACTGCTTTACACCCACTAGGATGGCTATCATAAAAAGGTTAGTAAGGATGTGGAGAAATGGGAACCTCATACATTGCTCGTTGAAATGTAAAATGGTGCAGCTGCTTTGAAAACAGTCTGGTTAAGCCCAGGGTTAGCATATGATCCAGCAATTACCCCCAGGTATAGACCCAAGGGAAACACAGACAAATATCCACATAAAAATGTGCACTCAGATGTGCATCGCAGCCCTATTCATTACAGCCCCCAAACAGCAATAACCCCAAAATTTCAGCAACTGACAGATGGATAAATAAACTGTGGTATATCCAAGCAATGGAATACTGTTAGCCATGGTTTGCTGACTCCTGGTGTAGAGTAGAGTAGTCCAATTTCTTGAATCAGAAACTGTGTTTTTCGTGACCTCAGGAAAGTTTTATATTTTCTCTGTCCTCTGCTTTCCTCATCTGAGAAGTGGAGTGTCATTGTCTCAGAGTGTCATTGTAAACAGCTAAGTGAGTTGAAATACATAAAGCACATAAGTGATATTGATGATTATTATAGTTCCCATTTTACAGATGAGGCAACTGAGGCTGAGGGGGGGAAAGCCCTTTATGCAAAGGCACCCAGGGAGTAAGTGACAGAGCTGAAGCTCAAAGCTCAGTCTGTCCAGCACTGAGCCCACGTCCCTTCCGTTCCACCATTCTATCACGTCCTGGCCGTCCTAACTCACTAGGAGGCCCTGGCCTGGCCCTGCACACTCTAGGCTTCCATTTGCCGTAGGCCAGCGAGGAGGCAGGCCAGGATGCCCTGCAAGAGCTCCAGAGAGCTGAAAGTATGAGAGAGCTGAAAGTCCGGTTTACGGCCTGGTAAAGAACACGCTGGGAAGTGCTGTGTCTTGGCGTCCAGGCTCTGTGCAGGCACGCTCGTGCTGTGAGCTTGAAGCCTGGAGGATGGATTTCCCACCTTGCTGGACTCTCACACCAGCCCCCAGGGGAGAGGAGATGACGAGGTATCGGCTTGTGAAGCTCGGGCTGGAAGTAACAGAACTGACAATACTACACCACCCCGTGCCCCCAAGTGCGCTGTGGAGGCTGAGAGTCAGCACCAGGCTTCATATTACTTTTCTTAAAAGATCAGGAGACGTGAAAAGCTGCCACACTCTTCTGGCAGCGGGCTTCTCTCCTGGAGAACTGTCAGTGTTGAAAAACATTTTCTAAAGCAATCATGTATGTAATCAAGACAGATGCCTCACCCTGGTCAAGAAGTGGGGGCTGTTGGGCTGTATCAGTGGAATTGTACTAGGACAGAACAACACCTCGACAGAGATTTCGATTGTAATGCTTCTTTGGAAAGCAACAAAGAGAGGAGGGCAGGAGGCGGAGGAGAGAGAAAGAAAAGGAAGGGAGGGAGGGAGGGAGGAAGGAAGGAAGGAAAGAAGCCTCCATAAACGGAGGTGAATCATAAAGTCAAGAGGGATGGAGGGGAGAGCAAAATGAAAGAAAGGAAAGGAAAGGAAAGGAAAGGAAAGGAAAGGAAAGGAAAGGAAAGGAAAGGAAAGGAAAGGAAAGGAAAGGAAAGGAAAGGAAAGGAAAGGAAAGGAAAGGAAAGGAAAGGAAAGGAAAGGAAAGGAAAGGAAAGGAGGGAAGGGGAGGGGAGGGAGGGTTCAGAAGGGGTGCTGTAGGGTGGGAGGGACAGGAGGGGAGGGGTGTAGTGGGCTGGGGAGGGGAGCTCAATGTCTAATGTTCCCAGTGCCCCATTCTGAGCAGAAACCCTTTTCCAGGTTGGTTTAGGGTTGAATTGGGGATGCCTTTTCCTTCTGCTTTGGGGCACCTGACTCCTTCATTTCCTCTCCCCTTCACAACCAGTCGTCCACCAAGACCTGTACTGGCTTCTGATGGAATTTACCGAACGGATTTTGAAAGAGGTTGAAGAACATCTTGCCATTTTCCAGAAAGGCTGTGATGAGGACCAGACAGGGATTCCAGCCCCGCTGAGGCCCCGCCTGTTGAGCTCCAAGGCTGCATCAGCCAGGACTGGCTGTGTTGTGTTGCCATGACAAACGCCCCTTAAATCTTAGCGACTGGACAAAGAAGTCACACTCACACTGTGTGTCCAGGGCAGGGGCTCCGCACAGAGCAGTCGCTCAAGGCCACTGACCGACAGGAGCTCCTTCCCAACACACGCCTCTGTGACCACCGCGAAACACACGCCGGCGTTAAAGCTGCGTTCGTGGTGGCGTGCGCCGGCTGAGCTCGTGTGGCGTCGGCCGGAGCAAGCGTGACTTCCGAGTGGGAGGAGCGAGCAGTCCTACCGCGTGAGGAGGAGGACAGCCCCGAGATTGAGGGGACCCCCCCCCCCCCCGACCACAGCCACAGTGCCTGTGGGCTAGGGGCCAAACCGCAGCAGTGTCGACCTGCCCAGGGAGCTTCCTGGCTTCCGGCGGCTTCTAGGGTGCGGGAGGGACAGTGCCCATGTGTGCCGCATATGCGCTCAGTAAACACAGGGTCACCTGGCCCCCAAGGGATGGTGGCAGAAGTATCAACAAGGGACCTCAGATTTTAAAGGTCACTTAGTCCAAGCCCCTGAATCAGAAGTGGGAAAAGAGAAAGGGAATAAGGCAGGGACAGAGGGAGAGTAGGGACGCGGCAGAAAAGATTCTTCGTGCCTGTCGTCTCCAAGCAAAAGCCCACCTTCCGAAGGGCCCCCTGCCGTCCTCAATCTTGGTAGGAAGCAGAGTATCCCTGCTCCGCTGCCTGCAGTTACAGGTGTCTCGTGGGAGGGGGCGCTTCTCAAAGACCCGGCTGCTCCCACAAAGGCTGGGGCTGGGAGTCCCCCTGACGCCCCACCCGCAGACCCGGCGTGGGCAACGGGGCGGCTCCACCTCCGGCTGGGACTCACATTCAAGGCAAGGGGATCAGAAGGCACTTCAGCTGCCTTCGACTTCCGTGGCCGGCCTTGCGTTCCCCATCCGCTGAGTGGGGACAGCCCTGTCTGCCTCCAACAGGTCTTGGTGAGGGAGGACATGGAAACAAGCTACACAGTGTCCCACAGATGCGAGTGGTTTACTCATTCACGTATCTTTTTAATTCTCACCCGCGGATGTGTTTACTGATTTTAGAGAGTGAGGAAGGGGGGAGAGAGAGAAACATCCTTCGGCTGTCTCCCTCACAGGTCCGTACACACAGGGACGGAAACAGCAACCTAGGCGCGTGCCCTGACCGGCGACCTTTTGGTATCCAGGGCAACGCTCCAACCCGCTGTGCCACCCAGCCAGGGCGACACAGCAAAGTTTGCTATTATACTGACCATTGGGCGTACTATTTGTTCCTGACTCCTATTCCACTTTCTATCCTTGTTGTTAGCGGCAGCTCAGGTTTGGTGGTGAGGACGGAGGTCCGTCCTGGGCCCAGGGCTTAGACTCCATCACCTCACCGTCTCTCCCGTCCCACCGTCCCGCCCATCACCGGGGCTCAGGTGTGCGGGTCTCTGTCGCTCTTTCATTCAGTAACCTTTGCTGACTACCCACCATGGGTCAGGTTCGCTGTGTGTGTGTGTGGTGCGGAGCAGGGGGCGGGGGGGAGTCCTGCCCCCAGGGCTCTAGCAGCTTGGCCAACCCAGGCCAGCCTTGCCCTGGCCCAGCGTGGGCCGCAGCACCCTCCCCACCCCCTGTATCCGCCCCCCACCAGTCCCTCCTCCACACCTTTTCTGATCTTGCTTCCTCAGCAGCTGTAATTTTGAACTCAGCCTGGAGTTTCTGGGTGTGGGAGGCGTCTAGCAGTACAAAGCACCCAGGCCCTCCTGGCCCCCCTCCCATTAACACGGAGTCTGCCCCTCTGAGGAAGCCCAGGGGGCTCTGCCTGTGAGCATCCTGCTGGAACAGCCTTGGGAAAGAGGATTCCCCTCAAGAAGTATTCACGATCAGAGTTCCCACTGAGACCTGGCAGGAAGCAAGCTCTGAGCCCAGCCGAGCTCATGGCTGCCCTGGGAGGGCAGGGTGTGACTAGCTCCATTTCATGGACTAGAAACTCAGAGTTCTAGTCATTCGTTCATTCATTCACTCGCCCATTCATTCATCATTCCCCACACGCTGGGGATGCAGAGGTGACCGGAGGTCAGGGCCCCTGCCCTGCAGGAGCACAGAGACACCAAGTGAGCCACTCCTGGTGGGACAAAGGGTGCCCTGGGAGGGTGGATGGAGGGGAGGGGTCAGGGGCAGCTATTCAAAGAAGCCACAGAGAAGTTGAGATCCGGAAGAGGGGTGGGGGGATGGCCAGATAAAGGCAACTCAGAGAACCAGTTCAAGCCAGTTATCTGCCCAACTACAAGTCAGAGTCATGACAGGAGCCCTGGGACCCCCCACCCCCCGCCATCCAGCACTCTCCCCACCACATCGTGCTGCCACACTGACTGCCCCCATGGCCGGGCCCTGTCCTGGGCACTGGACAAAAGGACTTTGCGTTTGCCTTGGAGAAACAGGAGAAGTCTGGAAGGGCTTCCCAGAGGAGGTGACATGTCAGCTGGACCTTGGAAGATGAATAGAAGTTCATCAGCTAGAGGAGGGCTGTCCCTGCAGAAGGAGTAGGGTATACAAAGGCTCAGAGACGAAAATACAATCGGCACTTTGGGAGCCTCATGTGGGAAGGTAAGTGAAGGAAGGGGTGTTTCCTGCAGGGGGAGGTGTCCTTTGATCTTGATGGCTTCATCTGGGTCAAGAAAGAAAGCTGGAGAGAACTGAGGAAATCAGGCAGAAGGAGGGAAAACTGGAATGGAGAAGGGGAGCTGGGAGCCAGTGCTGGGGCTGCCTCTGGGCAAGGGGACCAGCTGCCAGCAGCAATTGAGGCATGTGGTTGGCTCCCCCTTTCATTCCCTGTCTCTCTCTTGGAAGCTGATTAGTGATTGTTCCTCCCGCTTCTTAAGAGGCCAGAAGATTTCAGGGAGGGAGGGAGGTGTGCCCAGAGACGCTGCCAGCCTTCCGTGGAAGAATCCGGAGACAATTTGGGAGGCAGAGGAGACCTCTCCAACAGCGACCTCTGCCCCTCCACGCTCCCTCCCTTAGAGGTGGGGGAGGGGGAAATTCCTAAAAATACTGAGACAATATGAAGCACATTCTGAAACAGAGACATTTAAAACTACGGGTAAATAGGGCAATGGAAAAAAAAATCCTTGGATCATCAAACAGACAGACCTGGGTTTGAATTTTATCTCAGCACATACCTCCTGTGTGACCTCCGGCCAGCAAGCAACTGAACTACCTCTCTGAGCCTCAGGTGCCCGGGACAGTTGCCGGGAGGGTGTTAGGAGGCAATGCTGGCAGAGTGGTTGGCACACAGCAGGTGCTCAGTAAGTAGGAATGGGGGAGACTTGAGAAAGTCAGGGCTCTCTCCATCTTCAAATCTCAGGGGTGCCGTCCCGCAGTGGAGAGTCCTGATGGGGAAGAGGTGTCCAGAGAGACAGGGGCGAGCTCAGCACCACCCAGGGGAAGGGCGGCCTCTGCCACCCCCACCCCAACACACTGCGATGCAAATGCCCTGGGACCCTGCCTCCCAGGGTTAACAGCCTGGGCACGATTCACATCTCAGCTCAGGTAGTAACCCAGCAGCAGTGGGTTCTCAGCCTCCCTCTGGAGTGACTCCCCACTCCCCGTCGTCCCTCCACACAATCCCAGTGCCTCTGGCTTGTGTCCTGGCCTGTGTCCCCTGAGCTCCCAGTTTCTGGGGCTGCACAGGGGGGCTCAGTGTCTGGGCAGAGGAGCCCACCAGACCCCGTAGTTCCTCCTATGAATATACAAAAAAATACGGAATAGTACACTTTGAAACGGTGAATTTTATGGTGGGTGAATTACGGTATTTCATCATGTATAATGCAATATGCACTTTTTGGCTCAAACTTTGGAGGGAAAAACTGGGATGTGCATTATACATGGGCATAATGCTTACATCCCATGGGTATAATAATCCCGTGTATAATGCACACAAAATGTGTGCACATCGTACAAAGCAAAATAGGGTTTATCTTAATTCTTTTAATTGCAAGAAGGACGTGCCAAGGCCACCAGCTATGAGTTCAATAAGGATCAAGTAAGCAATGGCTGCAAAGCACTGGGCCCAAAATGGGCGCCCAGGAAGGTACACTCCAGGCACGCCAGCAGCAGCCAGCTCAGCTTCCTTCTAAGAACTGGGGCAGCTTCTGGCCTTTTGCCTGGGTTCCTTCCCTCCCAGCACCCTCTGCGGCCAGGATCTGCCTGGAACCCTCATACCTTTGGAGGCCAATGCCACAGCCAGTCTGGGCTCTGTTCAAGGACTGTCTGCAGGGTGGGGCTGGATAGCTTCCCTACAGGCCACAGCTGCCCAGGTGTCCCTAAAAGATGCCAGCCCCACGGCAAGCTCAGGCGTCCCTCAATGGTTCATGTCCCCACTGCGCCGGGCCTGGCTCTGTCCATTTCCCGTATGGGTGCCTAGGACCCCACAACCCTTACAGGGCATGGCTTAGCCCTTCTCATCTCCCTGTCTGGGCCAACGCCACCCAAACGTCCGGCCTTGGCCTTAATGCTGCCTGACCCCGTCTGCAGGTCTGGAGACCCCTCTGCTCGGCCTCAGCCCCAGGGGACCGGAAGTGCCTGGGGCCTGGTGGCTGCAGGTGCAGGTCATGCCTTGCGCCTCACCCTCCTGCAGAATCTCCATGACTCCGTGGACCTAAAGACATTCAGCTACATTACCTGAGACGGAACCCAAGACACCCTCCATCGCCTTGGTCTTCCATTCCAAGAAAAAGATGAAGTTTCCTCCCCCACCCCCTGCTAAGGGGTGGAGCAAATGTCTCAGCTGCTCCAGGCCAGGGTCTGCTCTGGCCACCCCGGGGGCCTGGAGGGGTGAGGTGTGCTCCAAGGAAGGCAGGCCCCCTGCGTGTCTGCATGTTTCTGTAAGTGCACCTGGGAGGGTGTGTCTGTGAGTGCCTCAGTTTGTGTGTACATTTGCAAGTCCGTGTTTATCCCTGCAAAATGAAGGGGATCCCGAACATGTCCCAAGAGATTTTGATGTCCAGTTGCCATACTTTGCAGGAAAAGAGACTGAGGGTCCAGGAATCCGAGATCACGGAGCAGGATCTGGAAATGCAGTCCTTAGAAGGGACAATGCTGGGCCAAGACATGACCTGTTCTTATGCTTCCCTCTTGTGGTCAGAGAAAGCACTGCCACCAGCTGCCCAGCCGCTCCCCTGCAGTAGATGTACTGGTTGGTGGGCTTTTCACCTCCCGGCGTCAGCTCCCCTCAACCCGTGCCCTGGGATACCATCTCCCCAGTTTCTCAGTCAAAGAGAACCCAGGTTTCCCTGTCCCAGGCTGGTCCTGTTAGGCAAGAACACCCACCTGGAGGGGCAACCTGCTTCCCGTTACTGATCTGGGGCTGTCCTCAGCCCCCACTTCCTCAACCTCTCTGGTTTCCCCGTGACTGATCACACTCTTCTCCTTGAACTTCTCTCCTTCCTTGGCCCCAATGAAGGGACACTCCCCGAATGTTCCCTCTCAGATTCTGAGCTTCTTGCTCCCCTCTGACCCTGACAGTTGTTTCCTGGTCTCCCTGCGCTAGCCTGGATTTGGATCTGGATGGCTTCACAGGCAAGCAGCTGCCTCGGAGCACCAAGACAGGAAGACGGGGAGGAGAAGGTGCGTTTCTATGAACCCATCCATTTGGTGGTAATGCCATTTTTATAATACATGAAAAGAATGCATGCTACAATTTAGCACCCCTTTTTTATTAAGAAAAGTAGGGTGAGCACCCCAAACTTTTCAGTGCTCGGGACTTCCAAGGGCCCTGCCCTGTGTAACCTCACCCATTGCTCTGAACTCACTATCCATCAATAACTTCTAACCCCCCCGTGGATGCCACTAGACCTGGCTTCGCCTGCCTTCTGGATACCTCCCATGGCGTCCCCCTGGCTCTGGGGCTCAGCGCATCTGACTCGCTCTCATCGCCTCTCCGCCAACCCCTCGTGCAGCACTGACCACCCCCCACCCCAAGGTGACTTCAGCAGCCCACCCCCATCCTCCAGCTCCCTCCTACCATGTGGGTCCTTCACCAGAGCCAGGTGAGTGGGTCTCCCTAACAGCTCTGGAACCTGTGTTACCATCCACTCCTATCCTGCCCTGGCCCAGCCAGCGCTGTGTCTCCTGGCTGGCCTGCCTGCCCCCTGTCTCTTCTCATTGGCTAGCTCTTACATGCCCCGCTGACCATGTCACTTCCCTGTCTGAGCCTGTCCCCGGACCCTTATTACCCACAAATAAGGTCCCCAAGATATGGCCTTGCCACCCTCTGCAACTTCATCTCCCACCACCCCGGAGCTGAGTTCTCAAGTTTGACAGTTAATGAATAAACTGAACGGGGGGAGGGGTGTTAGGACTGGGTGGCGGCAGGATAAGGCTCGGCATACCATCCCAAGCTAGTGATGACTTCCAAGGTTGTCCACGCTGCCACTAAAGACCACCAGTCTGCAGGTATACTTCCCGGGATGGGGAGATCCCTCCTTCTCACCATCCCTGGGCGGTCCTCCTGTTAGTGAGTTCTGTTTCTGGCATACACGGGAATGAGGGCAAGGAACTGGGACTCGAGAAGCCCTCATATTCAGGGACGCTTAAATGCTTTTTCTTCCCTGGGTCTAGGCGGCACCCCCCCACCC
>PVIA01008952.1:0-65964 GCA_004024845.1 Tonatia bakeri
TCAGCAATTATACCCAGCATTAGTAAATGACAAGTGCCAACCCTCCTGAACTATCGATTCACTTATCACACACGTGTTGTTAGAGTACACGCTTTGTACCAAGCAGGCCTCCAGACAGCAGGTGTCAGGGATCCGACCCAAATCCAAAAGCCCCCTGAACTGCTTCTTTCTTTACCACTTCAGAGATACATGATTCCACAGGAAGAGTGTAGGGATGAGCAGAGACCCGGGGGCACCTGTGTTTATTTCTTACTCCTTCTGGGCTTCTCTGTGCTCAACATAATTCCTCCAGGTCACTGCCTGCTGCTTCACTCCAAGCTTCTGCTCATTATCTCACCTCTTGGAAGTGTGCAGTCTTACCTCCTTTGACCTCAATGCCAGCTCCAAGGGTCACTCACTGCCTCACTGAATGCAGTTCGTTCTTGAAAATGGTGATGCTGTTCAGTCAGTGAGAGCCTGGAGGGCCTGATGTGCCAGAGACAACAGGAAAAGAAGGAGCTCCACCCATGCCAATGCAATGCCATGGCCAGAGGGCATGGCACGGCAGAGGCTGGCCTGCAGGGACATGGACCACACTGCAGCTGGTGGTGATGGGATGCAGTCCAGGCACTCAGGAATGTCAGGAAAAGGATTAGGGAGCAACCTGGCTTGGGAGTCACATCTAGAGTTGTTACTGCCATCATTATGGCATCCAATCACTGGGAGTGGCTGTTACCCACTAGGGAGAAGCTAAAGGTTACAATATAAAATGCAGTTAGAACTTGTCACAGCATATTTTTCTTACGTGCCATGCCCTCCACAGTGGCTCTGTGCATGCCCCACACTCCACTCTACTGTACATCCATCTCCAAGACCCAGTCTTAGAGAAGTCTCATTGCAGTGAATGGAATGCAAAGGGGGCAGATGCAGACCTGGTGATTCCTTTAACCACAGATGGGCTGAAAAGCACATCATTCAACCACAGATCAATCATGGAAGGGAGGGAATGAATTGTGTGTGGGTGTTGGTGTGTGCATGCATGTGGTGGAGGAGGGGTGGGGCAGGAGGCAAGGTCACTCACCTCAGGACCCTGTGGAAATTGGTTGGGTCCCCACATCAGTGAAGCTGGAGACAGCCCTCTGCCTGTGACTGGGGGTGGGCATCAGCTCTCTGACACCCACTGGGCCTGGTGTGACTTGAGCTCAGAGAATGAGAGGATGGGCAGGAAGTAAGATGGGTCCACAGGGCAGGACCAGGCACAGCTACAGAGAGTGCATGATGCTAGTTACCTTGAAGTACCTGGGGGCGTGGAAGCAGAAAGACAGTCCTGATCAAGGGGGCCCTCAGTGTAAGGAGACAGACCAGTAAACTGTCTCCAGTCATGCCATGTGGTCCAGAAGCAAGCGTGAGAAGGGATCCTCAATTACAGGGTGGGGAGAAGTCCAGAGAGGCACAAAAGGAAGAGACATGAGGTTTCTGTCCCTGAAGTAAAAGGGGAGGAAAGGGCTGTCTAGACAAAGGCACAGGGTTGTGGGAGTCAGGGCCATGCTTTGGGGTCAAGAGGCTTTCAATCAGCTGGGGTCCTGAGTGGTGCAAGCTAAAACTAGACATATTTGTTGGGCTCTGATGTGGGAAGACAAATACCTGGTTTAAAAGTTCTCAGCTGCAGTTTTCAGACCACGAGGTTCCCGGAAGTGGCCTCAGCTGGGAACAGGAGCCCTGCTGTGTTTTCCAGGTCACCATGTGCTCTACCCCAGAGAAAGATGCTCCAAGCTGGTGTCCAGGGCCTCACCCCAAAGTCCCTAAAATGTCAGCTGGTTTGTGGGTGACAAAGCAGCTCACCCCTTGGAGATGGAACCTGGCAGGGCAGTCCGGAGCTGGGGCCTCTGCCCTAGGAGGGAACACTGACAATGCCCCTGTACCTGAGCCCTGGGGGGAGAAGTCCACCAAGGCCCCTGTGACCCAGCTGGGTTGGGGAGAGACTTCCCCACACAGCCAGTGAACATGATTTCAGGGCAAATTTCCTCCCTTGATTGTATTTTATTTCAGAGCCATTAGGATAATATTGCTATTCTTTCCATGTCAGTGCCATCTCTGCCTCATTTCCATTGTTCTGTGAGAGCCTCCACTTTTGTGCTGAGAAATTGCTCTGTCAGTAAAGGATATTTTGAAAGGAATCAGCACAACACCCTTTGCCAGAGTCAGACCTGAAGCTGCCTGGCCCTTGCTGCCTTCAGCAGGGCCCTCCCCCAGGCAGGGGGGCTGCTGGGGCCACAGACACCAGTACCCACCCCTCATTCCAGCTCCTTCAGGTTGAAGAATTACGGGTGGTCAGTATTTTTATTGTATTTTTCATCACCATTTATCACCCCTATACCCTCTTCCATACTCTCCCACACCCTAACCCCATAATCAGCACACTGTTGTTAGTGTCCATGAGTTCTTTCTCTTTTAAAAAATTTTTTTGCTCCATTTCTCCACCCCCGGAGTTGCCAGCCTGTTCTCTATCTATGAGTCTGTCTCTATTTCCCTTGTTACTTCAGTTTGTTCATTAGATTCCACACATGAATGAAACCTCATACGGTTTTTGTCTTTTCCTGACTGGCTTACTTCACTTAGCATAATGTTCTGTAGTTTTTTTTTTCTTTTTAATATACCTCAATTCCTCACTAAAGCATCTTAGAAAGGCATATCAAACAAGTAACAGGTAATAATAGGTAATAGACTATACAGCCACCAATGCCCTTCAAGCACCCTTTAGTGAGTGATAATACATTCAGGGTGAGGCAACTGTAAGTTTACCGTTGTTCTTATGGAAAATAGTACAGTAAATGACACAAGAATGAACTCTCTTATTTTTGCATTTTCCCAACTGTAAAGTCACTTTCCCCCACCCTGATAGGTCATGGACCTTTGCAGGAATGTAATACCACCGGACCGCTGAAACTGGAAGAAGCTGTCTTTCACAACAGGCAGGCTGGAGCTTGTGGAATTGGCGCTGTCCAAGGTGTTTAGGCTCTGCATGATTGAGAGGTCTTATTTGCAGTGTATTTTATATCCCAGTACTATACAGAAATGGAGACTTTGTCCAAATTGAAAATACAAATGAGCACCAGGGTCAGATAAAAGTCTTTTCATCAAAAATAAATGACTTTCTTTGGTCTTTGGGAGTCAAGAGGCAGGGAGAACTTGGAGAAAAAAAAAAGATAGTTTCCCCCTAGACCTGAATTTCACTGTGTATTTACAGATTGCTGCATGTGTGTACAAATTGTGGATTTTTTAATCTTATATATGCTGTAATTGATTTTATCTGCTTCAATGCACACTTTTGAGGGCATACAAGTCATGTGCCCTTGCTCTCTGCTCTACTTCCTACATATCCCCCAGCATTTCCACCTCCTCTTTCTTTCCTTTTTCTTTCTGATCCTCCTCTCTCTCTCTCCTCTATTTCATTCTGCTCCGTCTGCTGCCCCCTCCTTCTCCTCCTCCTTCTCCTCTTCCCCACTTCTTCTTTCCCCTCCTCCTTCCCCACCTCCTGTGTTCCCTACCATTCTTTTTCTAATCTTTCCAGATTGCCAATATTCTTTTTTTAAAAAAATTTATTTATTTATTTTTAGAGAGAGGGGAAGGGAAGGAGAAAGAGAGGGTGAGAAATATCAATGTGTGGTTGCCTCTTGTACAACCTCTACTGGTGATCTGACCTGCAACCTAGGCATGTGCCCTGACTGATTTGTGGGAATCAAACCTGCAACCATTTGTTTCGCAGCCTGCAGTCAATCCACTGAGCTATGCCAGCCAGGGCAGATTGTCCATATTCTTGTGCTCTTGCCTCCCTGAACTTCTCCTGCCTGGTCATATAGTAAACATTGCTTGGGTGTTTGTGTGTTTCTCTCATATCACAGCTCTGTATCTTAGGCCAGTGGAAACTGGGAACTGAAATCCTTCAGGGGTATGAGAAAGTTAAGGGTGGGGGAAGGTTGCTTCTGTCAAGCCCTTCTGAGATTCTGCAGTCTGGCAGATTCATTACTTAAATCAAAGTGGCAAAGAATGATTCTGAGGATGTCCTTTGCCTGTCCACAGGCAGTATCTCGGGCAGCATCGAGGGCGAGGCAATGATGCAGGCACCACTGGTAGTTTCTAGTTTGCCACTTCAGTGCACAGCCTCATTTAGGAGCCCAGAAAGAGTCTGAGGGATAACACCTAAGTTTTCCATTTCTCTTATGGCTGTTGCTGCTGTCTTGACTGTGACCACAGATGCAGGAAACAGCCATGGATAAAAAGGCCAGCTTCCTTCAAGTCTGCAGCTGTTCAGCCAGGTGTCTGTGGTCCTGAGCCCCCAACACAATGGTGGGCCAGCCCCTTGATTGCTCTGAAAGTATACAATCTGTCCATGTGAGAATTATCAGTGTGGTTTTCCTCAGGCCACCCGTTCAAGCTGCCTGTGTGCTGAATTAACCATCCTCTAACTTACAGACTTCAACAAGTCATTATCTGCACAAATTACGTGCTCTTCCTGCCTCACTCACTGCTCCTCAGTTCAAATGTTCACAAACACACTGAAGATTACTTCACACCTTGAAATTGGACTTGCATAAATCTTATTATTAACATTTTAATCTCTGAATTTTCTAGACTGACAAAGGTAACCAAAGAGGCACCACAAGGATCCTTGTATACATAATTAATGCCTTGTATGCATAAGAGTGTACCAAGAGTTGAAATATTTCTTATTGCTATGAGATTCAGAACCATATGGGTGGTGCATTTCAATTTCCTTACATAGAGGCAAGAACACAAGGGTCCAGAGAGGCATAAAAATCTGCCCTGTGGTGGTGTAAAGGGAGCCAGTGGCTGCATTATGAGTGTGCCAAGTCTACTCAACTTGGGGCACAGCTTTTTGACTTCACACCATGGTAGGTAATTTTCTCTATAAAAGTGTTGGTACTTATTAATTCACTTAGGAAACTGAAAACCAGTGAAAATACATGATTACATTGTGGGGGGATAATGCCAAGGACAAGGTCTGGGGGCTGTAAGAGAGAACAAAGGGGGCCCCACTTGGTTTGGGTGGCTAGGAATGGCCTCCTTGAGGAAATGACCTGCCACCTTAAAAATAAGGATGAAAAATGAGAAGAAGAGAGAGATAAATGCTGTATGTGTCAGAGGGAATGGCATGTTTTAAGTCCTTGAGACAGAAGAACACTGTCTCTTTAAGAAACCAAGAGAAGGTTACTGTACCTGGAGGGCAGTTAGCAGAGAAGACAGGAATACAGGACAGGGTGGCTGAAAAAGAGTCCGCTATGCCACATGAAGATAATCTACTGGACCAGGGATCTGGGGCTTTCTGTGAAACGCAGCAGGAAGCTACTGACCAATCTTAAGCAGCAAAGTAAAAAGCTTCATACACATATAAAAGTCACTCTGAATTTTATGTTGGGAATGCATTAGAAAGAGGCAGTAGTGTAATTAAGAAGAGCATTTAAGAGGCTGTTTTAATATCCAGGTGAGAGATGAGTGTGATTCTGATAGCAGCTATGAAGATAGAAGTACAGAGAGATTAGAGATATATTTTGGTGGTAGAAATGACAGAAATTACTTATGAAGTGTAAATGGGAAATAAGGGGAAAGAGATGTTAAAGTGACTCCTACATTTATGGCTTAGCAATTTCTGGCTTGGTATTATTTTCCAAGACAGTAGAAAATGAAGTAAGAACAGACCGATGAGAGGAGGAGGACATAGATCAAGGTTTGTATTTTTATAATTTAAGTTTGTGATGACAGAGAGCTACTCAAGTGAAGCCTTCAGAAGTCTGCAGATCAGAAGAGAGGTCAGGTTGAAGGTGTCAATGAGTGCACCACGGGGCACATCGATGGTCTGGATTCCACAGTGTGGCGGGGTGAGGTCGCTGAAGGGCGAAGTGTGGGGAGGGCTGAGGCTCACTCCTGGAATGTTCTGAAGAGCCCAAGATGTACTCTTGTTCAGCTCATTTTCCCTCTGATCCTCAAACAGAATACTAATTACTTATCAGATTAGCATTGGCTTTTATCCTCAGATCTCATCAGGAACCTACTGACCTGCCTCAACCTTTCAAGAGCTAGGAAACTTGGAAGGAGACCATTAATTAACAATGCTAATGACCTACACCTGACTGTAACAATTTTTTTCTTTTTATTGAAAGGAAAAAAAAGCCTCACATTCCAGAGCTATTTGGCGCATGGGTGTTTTAATCACATTTGCATATGGTGCTCTATTCCAGATTGCTTGAACATAGTAAGTCAGAGCAATCCATATTTATGATTTGAAAATTGCTGACTGAATAATTACACATTAAGTAACTTCTGTTTCTTTGTGTATTTTTTCTAATTAGCAATGGGGGAAAATAAAATGATCACTATTTATGGATATAGTTTAGACTTAGCATTTATGTTGGGATTGCTGTCTTCACATCAGCTTACCGCCACTGTTGGGTTCCCACTGGTGGCCTCACCCAGCTGGTCAGCCTGGGAGTGGGAGGGACTTGTGCTCTCACCTCTCATGGTACTCCTCCTCCATCCTCTTCCCCAACACGTCTGGACACCACTAACCCCTGCACTGTGTCTACATCCTGCAGGAATAGCCGCATATGCCATAGCGGGGCGAATTCCTAATCCTGGAACTGTTATTGTGCTGAACCTTTGTTACATGAAATTCTTGTTTTTCATAATGTATTATTCAACATTTTGAATTTGTGCTTCTTATTTTTGTTATGGAAGAACATTTCTGGAACATTTACTAAATAGACTTAATTGTTTTTTCAGTTCCCATCCTTTAGATCTACACATAGTAAACAATGAGTATCTGCTTGTGTGTGTGTGTGTGTGTGTATACATACATACATACATATATATATATATATATATATACATGTATGTGTATATGTGTATAGAGAATTTATTTAATTTCAAACAGAGTGATCAGAGGGGAAGGAGCCCAATAGGTGTTGTCCAAACACAATTGAAGAAACCTGTGCTAAAGCAGTACACTGTCATTTCCACTTTCCTTTCTGTAATTGCCTTGTTATATGCCCTCTCCCTCCAAGCCAACCCAACTCTAAGGCAGATAGATGTCTAAAAACTTGTATTTAAAAAATTTAAAACCTGTCTCTCTCATACAGTAACCAAATATATTGATTATTGTGTAAACATATACGGTTATGGTGTCATATATTTTTACTAAGTCTCAGTTTCCAGTTCAGTAAAATAAAGTCTTTGGCCTAAATCAATGGGTCAGACCCTGGGAGATGCATCAGATTCACCTACAAACATTTTAACAAAACATAAGGGCCTGGCCTCACCATAGGAATTAGGATTTGGTGGATCTGCAGTGGGTCCCAGGCATCTCCCAGGCAGGTAATCCTGATCAGGTGGCCCATGGGCAGCGGAGGCTCCACTGGATGGGAGACCTCCATGTTTGGCCCCTCCCCATAGCTTCCGGCACATTCTGCCTCCCCAGACCTCCTCATCTCCCATCTTCAGTGAGTTATTGTACTACTTCATTATTGAAATATTGTTCTATTAAACTAATCACTCATTCTGATGAAGCAGATTCAGGCATCCCCTTTTGCTCACGGACTCTGGGAGCCCTGAGGGAGGGCTGAGGCAGAGGCAGAGAACACAGCCCCAGCCCCACTGGGGTACCAGAGCTGTGCCCATCAGCTGAAGCTACAGGAAATACAACTGACTTGTGCCCTGCAGAGACAATCTAACTTGTCCCTCCAGAGAGACAGTTCGGGATGGATTTCTAACATTCTAAGCTGTGTGCACTCCAGCCTGAACTGAGAGTCAGAAACACCAAGGGGTTGAGGAGCCTAATTACCAGTAATTGTGATGAGCAGGTGGGAAAAGGAAGCCTGGATTCTGGAAGCCAGTGATTTTTAAAGAACACATCTTCCCATGTTTATAGTAGAAATAAAACAACTTTAAGGGTGATCATCATTACAGGGAACCCTCCCAGCCCAGGACTGGATAAGCAACTCAGAGCTCAGACCTACCTCCTCTACAGAGCAGGCTGTGAAACCTCCCATCCCTATCCCTGGCTCCTCTGATCTTTCAAGTCCCAGTCTTCTCAAACCTAAAACAGGGTCCACATCATCTTGGCACTGAGGAAGCATCCATAGCACTGAACTAAATTTGCTGGCAAGAAAATCCAGAGCTCATTTCCTTGTGTTCTAATTTACTTATATGCAGTTTAAAATACACCCCCTTAAGATGGAATGTGGAGTAGATACCAGCCCATAAGTAGAGCTCCCTGTGAGGAAGGATTGGGTAGCTGGCCTGTGTTTGCACTGAGGCCAGCCCTTAAACTGCTCCTGGACCCTGTCACTTGCATGCCCAGTGAGAACTCTCTAGCAATTTGTGTGAGAATGAAACCCAACTGTATACCAAGAAGCAGCCTCAGAGATCTTTGATCTCACCTCCTTATCCAATGAATGAGCAAAGGTATAACCCAAAGAAAGTAAGTGACTTTCTTAACACCATGTAGGCCAACCAGGAATAGAAATCAAACACCAAGTGCCTTGTTCTACTCCATAACCTGCCCCGGGGATGGAAGAGACTAACCATCTAATCCAAGCACCTTACTTTACATGTGAACGGTCCTCAGTGCTGTCTTTGCAGCAGACATCCGAGAGGAATATAAAGAGAAGGAGCAGAATAAAGGAATGGAAATTATGTTTTTTTTTAAAGAAAAGATAGCTACCAAAAGCAAAGAAAGACAAGGAGGTAGTGTGTGTGGGGATGGAATCTTGTGCATTGTATGTAGTCTTCCTGGCAGCTGGAGAAGCAGTGGGACCAGTGAGTTCCGGGCTTCACAGTGGGGAGATCTCCCAGACACAGATGACCAGCCAGCCAGAAAACTGAGCCCTGCAATCATGGATGAAAGGAGAGACTTGGAGGGGACAAAACAAAGTTTACTTAAACACTCCTCAAATTTCACAGATGGAGGCATACCTATCAACTTCCTCTGTGAAGACTGTGTCTCAGCTACATGAGATGCTGCTGCAGGAGAATGTGGGTGGTGTCCCAGCACACTCGCTTCCCTTAGAAAGCATCCAGCTCATCCACGGGTATGTCTCAGAAGAACCTAGTCGCTGGAGTGGATGGGCCCTCTCCAGCGTTAGCCAGTAAGAAGCCATAGGTCCTCCTCAGAAAGGGGACTAAAGGGCATGGAAGGAAAGCTCTGTGTCCCTGGATTGGTTCTCTTGCACCTATCTTTTGGAGAGTTCAAGTTTGCTTGAGGCTATACTCCAGGGTACTGGGGTTCAACAGGCTCTTCCTAGCCAGGGGGCTCTTCAAAGGGGAGGGAGATAACTGACTATTGTTTATGAGACAGATAGCTTAATGGTCTTGACTCACAGTGTTCATTCTCGTTTTGTTTTCCCTGAGTCTTTTAAGTATTTAAAATATCTCAACAGATTCTCATTGGTCTGGGTTTAAGCAAGGGGTGGGGGGGGGCGATATTCACTAAGGCCAGAGTAGGGCAACAGCAGCAATTAGTGGGAACCTTTAAAAGAAATAAAATGAGATGAGGAGGGGGTGAATCTTCCTTTATGTCACACCTTGGGAGATTTGGGTTGTAATCTTATTAAAAAAATGTTCCAGCGTTTCCCAAATATTGTTTTACAGACAAAGAGCTCTAATAAAGACTTACTGGGAGGCAATAATGACCTTTACAGTCAAATGAGTTGGGGGAAATAAGGTAAAATTATTTTTTTCATTGTAGAGTTCTCCCAAACTCTTGGTATGTAGAGTTTGACACATTTGTTTGACCACAAGTCTTTTATCTCCAGGGCATCGTGAGAAAAAGGTCACTAGTAAGGGATACAAAGAATGATTATCTCTGAAGTAGAAAATGTTATGGATCATTTATATTTCCTTCTGCGTGTTTATCTGTATCTCATTCATTTTATTCAAAAAATATAGATTTCCTGTGCAGTGAAAACTAAAACTAAATACTCTAATTAAAACTGCTCTCTGCCTTAGGTTAGGCTCGAACGGGGAAGAACGGGAGTGGAGGGAGGACTGGTGTCACCAGGTGAACCCTGGGAAGGAGCAAGGAAGCAGAGGCTAGAATCAGGTACGACCCCATGTCTGGAATCAAGAGTTTGGGGTTCTAGCCTCAGTAAGTCCACTTATGCTAGAGCTGCTTTGTCTTCACCTCCCCCTCCCAGACTATTCCAGCATTCTTGTCATCATGAGCAGTGGTGGCTGACTCTGTTACCCACCATCTCTTTTTGCCAAACGTCTTTCCTGAATTTCGGAACCAAACTTCTCAGACCAGCCAGGGAGTTAATGATAACAGTACGATTTTAAAATACTCTCAACAGGACAATATCTCTGGTTTTCTCAAATTCTTGTCCTTTGACATGATATCCATATCCCACAGGTTAGTTACTTACAGTCAAATACTTTGTGGTGCTAAACATTCTCTTAAAACTTAGCACCCACCTGAAATGGTAATTATGTAGGTAAAAAGGTTACTTTTCCTCTTAATTTCTTTAAAGCACATATGACAGCTTGTAACAAAAATTATACCATTGTATTATAGGGTTTTTCAGTATTTAGGTGTAATACAGAGAACAATTATAGCACAGGAGAGTCTCCATCACAGCATTTCATAACAGTAACACTTGGTCAGGGAGAACCAGTTGAAAGTATTATCCCTAAACAAGCAGTATGGGCCATTCCCAGAGAGTAACTCAGAAACAAAATAATATGCTGTAACAATGGTCTTGAACAGGTTGTGTTAAGAAATTGTAGCGACTCCAGGATCGAGCAGTGTGAATTGGAGCCATGCTGTCCAAGTCATGGTGAGGGCCCTGTGAGCTGCTTGTAATATGTGCAGACTAATGGATACATGGGGGGGCGTGGCAAGAATAGAATTGATTTATAAAAAATTGTGTGCTTATTCTTATATGTTTAAACTTCAGTCACCTTCAAAGGGCTCTCCATTTGATGCAATACACCTATCAAGATGTTTTTTCCACTGCTTAAAACAGTTTTTGAACTTGTCAATTTTTATGCCTTTTCAGTGCTTCTGCTGTTTTTTGTTTTACCTCTTCCACATCTGCAAAACTTTCTCTTTGAAGATATTCTTCTCCTGGGGAGAAAAACAAACCAAAAACGTTGCTCAGGGCAAGATTAGGTGAATGGAGAGGACGGGGCATGGGAATCGTGTACTTTTCTAGTCAAAAACTGCTACACACTCTGTGAGGTGTAGGCAGATGCACTTATAACTCACCCATCACGGCACTGGCAAACACATTGAAGGAGTCTTCAAAAAAAAATTCACTGCAGCAGAACACAGCCTCTCACAACAATGTCAGCTGGTACACTGACACAGATGGGTTCCTAGAACACTCTTCCCACAGTGGGGGAAGCCTGGACTATTAGGGGCCTGCCCTCCAGAAGAAAATTCTAGTTTTTTGGGGTTTTTCTTCATATATAAACTTGTTACTCGAAGAATATTAATAGGAAATAAAATTGCAAGTCAATTCAAAATAAGCTTTAATTATTCATGTAGGCAGAATTCACCTTTCGAGTATTCATAGTGCAGACATTGCATCTTAAAAACACAACAGTAATTTTATTGTGTCATTGAAACACATTTAAATACCTCTTCCCAAATCACAGTGCTCCTCCCGAAGGTTTAGGGAATGTGTTCGTGTCACCCGTGAACACAGGGATAATTACAAACTTGATGTATGAGTTTGAAAATATGAGCCTGGCCCAACAGGTCTCCACTGTACTATCTCCAGAAAGAGCAGCCACTGCAGTGAATGGGAGTAACCAGCAGCATCGGTCATTGTTACTTGCTCTGTTATTGATGGTGTTGTCCCTAACTTTTACATGTTACAGCTGCCTGCTGTGTTCGGTGTATGGGCAAGGCTCAGTGACAAATCATGGAAGGCTTGCCAAGGTTGATGGCTAAGCTGGCAGGTTCAGTGCGCAGTGCAGGGCTGCTCACACCTCCAGGAGCAGCTTCTGTGGAGGGAGGCAGCACTCCCGTGCTTCTCAGACGTCCCTGCAGAGACGAGCCCCGCCCATTGTCCACCACAAACTCATCGTGACACACCATTTGCTGGCTGCTAAAAATTCACTTTGAGTTACAACTCAAAGCCACCCATTTAATTAAGATTATATGTACATGCACCTAGGTAAGCATCGCTGAGTGTGCCATCACTCTACAAAGGTTTCCCACACCATTTGCAGTGCATTTCTCTTCACCACCCACCCTTGCTTCAGGTAACCACTGACTTGTTTTCTGTCATCATAGATTCATTTTTCAAATTCTAAAATTTCACGTAAGTCATACAGTTTTAACTATTCAGCCTAATGTAACAATTCTGAGATTCATCCAAGCTGTTTTATATATCAATCAATGCATTCTTATTTATCAACAAGTAGTATTTCATTGCACAAATATATTATTTTTTTAGTTCATTTGCTTATCAATGGATGTTAGAGTTATTATCAAGTTTGGCTCTTATGAGGAAAGCTGCTGTGAATGTTCACATGTTTATGTGGACACGTGCCTCCCATTCTGGTGCAGTACCTAGGTGTGGAGCCCTTTCCTCCTTCTCTAACTCCTCACTCCTGTTCAAGAGGACAGCTCCTGAATCAGCCATCTGAACATGAGTCCTTACCTCTGGCTCTAACTTTGGAAATGTCTCAAACGAAATGCCACGGCCGCACTGTATGTTGCCTGCTCCCTCTCACGGATAAAGGGCAAGCTCTCCCTTAAGCTTCCCCAACCTTGCTCTTTATGCCAGGAACCAACTTCCTTATAACCTCGAGGCCAGTGCCTATGATTCTTGGTCACCTCAAAATGTCCTTGAATTGTTTCTCACATGTGGATCTCTCAATCTGAATGCAAACTTTTATTGAGCAAAAATATTTAGCCCAGTTATGATATAATCCCCTGCATCATGTAGAACATTCCAGAGATATTATTTGTCTAGCTGTGACCTTGACAAAATGTGTTGACCTATCCAAATTTCAGATTTTTCATCTACTAAGGGTCATTATAAATATTAAATAAAAATCATTTCGAGCCAGAGATTCTGGTGTATGGATGCAGTTTCCTATTAAGAGAATTTGGAACCTTTTGAGAAGTACCTGATTCCAGGTCTGGGAAAGGAGTGCTACAGATTAAGTCTGGAAAGTACTATTGTGCCAGAAGGAAGAAAGGTGAACCATGGTGCACTGTCACATCAGAAAGACATGGGCACATGCTTTACATTTTCTACAATAAAATGTTTGAAACAAAACACACAGCCACTTGCTGAAGAAAGTGCCCCTGGCCTAAGACAATTTTGGCATAAAACAGATAATGTTTGGAACAGAATGAAACACCTCAAGTTATCAAATATATATAAGTCCATGAATTTTTAATGATATAAAAATATGCAGTAGAATACATTGCTATGGAATCAGTGCAGCAATATAAAATTTGAAAACTAAATGAAAACAACCAAATATAATCATGCCTTATCTACACAAATGTGTATTTCATAGTATCAGAGTTGATGAGGAAAATTCTCCTTTTTGAAGAATGCCAGCTTATGAGTAAAAAGAAAAGGCAGAACTGTAGAATCAGCTTTTGGAAACTTCAAATAAAATAGGATCTATGCAATTGTCATTGATTTGTTTGAAAACCACTAGGAGAACCAAACTGTGGGGAATTTTATTAAGGAAGGGACCAGAGGGACGCAGAGCGAGCACACAGATAGGTCCTGTTCTTTTTAACTGACCAGTTTTCGGGTCGCTTAAAGTGGGAATGGCAGGTACTTTCTGCCTCAAAGTGAGATGAGATAGGAAGGTTCCAGCACCATGATGATGGTATTTTCCCCTTAAAAGTGGAACCATGTTCTCATCAATCTAGTTCTAATTATCTGTTAAAAGTAAGTGCAGGGGCCAAATAAACACATCAGAAGACTGCACAAGAAAGCAAATTTAGAAGGTGTGACTTCCTGCAAGGGAAAAATGACCAAGTTTGTCCACAAAAACAATGGCCCAGAAATAAACAAAAATGGGGCAGGAGGCTCTTCCAGAAGGAGAGAGACTTAAAAGGGATAACAATGAGTACAACATGTGGGCTCTAGGTCCTGACTCAAATAAACTAACTGCAGAAAGACATTTCTGAGACAATTAGGGAAATTTGAATATGGACCAGATATTAGATGTTGTATATGAGCTGATACTAAAATTTTAGATGTTAGAATAACATTTATGAGGAAATATCCTTATTAATTAGCAAAAATGATGACATATTTACATCACAAATGATATAATGTTGGGAGATTTGTTTTCAAGTACTCCAGTAAAAGAACAGTGTAAATATCAATTGCATAGAATCAGCAAATTTATTGATAGTTGTTGAAGCTAGGTAATAGCTACAGGGAAATTTATTATTCTGTTCTCTCCCTTCTTGTGTATTTTTTGAAATGTTACATGATACAAAATATAAAATAAGATAAATTCCTGTAATGAGGGTATCTAATGGAGTCAGGCATACAGTTTACAATACCGATAGTTGAGAATTAGGAACTTGCCCTTGACTATTACCTCCATATAGACTAGTGGGTGTTACTCTAGAAGACGTCATAGCGCTCTCCCCGCACCTTGCCCCAGCTACACATGACTTCCAGCCTGAGCTGGGAATGAAGAACCCAGTGGGTCCCTTCTGTGCTGCCACAGAGCTGCCCGCACATAAAGAACCTGGTGTGCGACACGAGTGGAGGACAGGGAGGGGTTCTAAAAGAAGCCCCTCTGGAGACCAAACTCCAGAACAGGTAGAAACAGAATACATCTGCCTAGGGGGAGGCCCCCATGCGGTCCCTGCACCTTGTCTAAAGGAAGGCCTCATGTGGCCCTTGTGCTCTGAAATGGAACCTGTCTCTCCCAGAATCCAGAACCCAGCCTTTATCCTGGGCGATGAGTAAGGCACCTGGGGCCCCTTGGTGTCTTACTAGTAGCTTTTGTGCTGCACTCACTCACCAAACCCACGAGCATATTAATATGTGGAGGGAATGTTAGCAGACACTAATGAAGTCTTTATTGCTATGAAAATCTCTACACATATACACAAGTAATAGACAATATATAACAAAATCCAGTGTTCCACAGTCCCAGCTTCAGTAGCTATCAGTATTGCTTGTCTTGCTTCATCCATATACAAACCCATTCTAAGATTATTCTGAAGCAGTAACATCCTTATTTAAAAGTATTTTATTATATTATGAATCTCTAAAAGGACATGAATATTTCCTCTTAATTATTATTTAAAGGTTAAACATTCTTGTATACATAATTATTTTTCTAAACTATTTAAAACTAAGTTACACATGTCAGGACAATTCAACCCTAAATACTTGAGCATCTGTCTCCTAAAACAGACATTCTATACAACCATACTGCAGTTGTCCCTTCTCAAAAATTTGACACTGGTATTTGCATATTATTCATATTTAGTTTCCCATAATTTTTCCAAAAATGTCAACAAGGACTCATTTTATAAGCACAATCACATTATAATTGCCTCTTCTAAAATTGTTAACAATAATTATTTAAGTTCATGAAGTATCTAATAGTCAGGTTTATATTTTCCATCTCTCTCTCTCTTTTTCCTCTTTCTCTCTTTTTCTATCTGTGTGTGTATGTTTCAGTCTTTTTTTTTTTTTGGTTGAAGAAACTTTGGAAATGTATTCCCCCACAGTATAGATTTTGTTGAGTGTATCATCGTTGTGATCTGTTTTTAAGACATACTTCTTTATCTCTGTATTTTCAATATATTGCTAGATATGCTTTAGGCTTGGTAGAAATTGGGTGTGAGTTTTCAATAACCTTACTTCACAGATAACACCAAGTACTTCCATCAGGTGACATGTAATATCTGACTGTCCTTTATTTGGGATCTTAACCAATGTCACCTACATCCATTAATTTATTAGAAGTTGAAAAATAGTAGTATTCTACAATATCATTTCTTCTTAATATATTACCTGTACAGTTTTTACAAAGTTTATAAAACTTCTTTTTTTCACTATCCAGAAATTATCACTTTTATTATTTTAATACATTTCCCTTCCAGTTCTTTTCTATGAATACATTTTTTTCACATAGTTGAAATTATACTGTACATAAACCTTTGGAGCCTGCTGTTACATTTAACATTTATTATAAGCTTTTTGACATATCACTATAATTATTCATAAATATCTTTAATTACTGAATGACCATCGCTTACAGAGATGTGAAACTTATTATCTACCAAGTTACACTCTAGTATAACAATCATATACTATGTGTACCTACCATATACTATCTATGTAACCACCATATACTATGGCTTATCTAGAAAAGATAAATAAACACTTGAATCTCGCCAGTTTTCAATATAATGGTTTTGTTCAAAAACATTCTCCACTAGTGACCAGTTTTTCAAATATTTAATTATGAAACATAACTTTAAATATATTTGATGAGTTTTATTTACAACCATTATTAAACTTACTGAAGCTTAAATGGTCCCATCTTTGGTTAGTGGGAGCCTGTTAACATAGCTTCCTGGATATTTCTGACATGATCTTATTTTTCTGTGATTGTTTTTTTGCTCTCTAGTAGAAAAAATGTTCCATGCTCAAAGTGTACATTTCCAGCTGTAGACCTATAATCAGCCATTTTCCCAAGGAGCCTTCATGTTTCTTTCTTTTCATTTTTTGTGATAAATTGTATTTAATGACAATTTGGATGCTATGGGTTGTCATCAGTATTGAATTGCCCATTTCCTTTAAGCCTTTTCATGGATAGAGATAAAGTGTATTTTTAAATTATAGGGGTTGTGCCTAACTTTATAAATCTTTAATCTGTTTCCTCTTTACCTTAATGCTGAAAATCCTGGTTCTTCATGACGTCACTTTACTTAATCACTTTGTAAAATCATAATTGATCATAAAACAGTCATAGAACAGTCTAAATTAACATTACTGGCATTAGGAAAAAATATGATTACTATGGGTACTATGGGTAAGAATTTGTTTCTGGTTCTTTCTTCCTTTGTTGTATCCCATTTAAATATATAGTAAAAATAGACCAGGTGGGATAGTTCCTCTCTCATTTGTGCTTTCATTTCATTATGTATATCCACGCTTACCTTCCCAATAGCAAATCCAAAGCCGATTAAGGGAACTGCATGAAGAAGAGTTTCTGTGTCTTTCTCTAAATTGAAACTACAACAGGAAAAGTGACTACCTACTCCTTCTGTTAGCAACAACACTGAGCATGTGGGGCCAGGGGTTACCGCATGGATGCAAACCATGAGAGGTCCCAGTTACAGATGGGTGGCAGCCTCATATCATCAGAGAGTCTGACCTTCAGTGGTCTTGTCTCTGAGCTACATCAGATATAATAAATGCTTCATATAACTGAAGTGTTTTTTTGTTTGTTTGTTTGTTTGTTTTGTCAGAGGAGTAACATAAAAAATGGGAACGTTACTTTGGAAGAAGTGAGCAGTAGACAAAAAATGGAAATATTTGCTTTTGTCTATGGAGTGATTTATGCCTTACATTTAAGTCAAGCCACATTTTGTGACTAAACTCAAGGCCTATAATCCACTTCTGACTCTGGTCTGTATATCATCCTCTTTGGACTTTGAGAAAGATGTTTTGCTTTCTTAGCATCTGAGAGCTAGAGATCCATGGCTGAAGTACAGGGGAAGCCTGGCACCCACAGGGACAATACACAGAGCAGTGATGGTGGCAGCAGAAATGGCCAGATGCAAAGGTGAAGAACCGTGTGGAGGAGTCCCTGAACAACTTCCTTGTGTACTGGGGAGGAGGAGTAGAGTAGGAAAATGAGCAAGAGAAAAGCATGTTACATGTTCTGATCAAGTGGAGTTGTTAAAAAACACCTGCAAGCAATCTTTTTGCAGCATGAAATTCGCTTGATGTCTTAGGTTGGACCTAAGTTGACAAGAAGGAGAAGAGCTGGTGAGATGGAGGGCAGGGGGGTGAAGTATCCAAACAGGAACGTGGCGGGATGAGGTGCAGAAGAAGGAGCATGGCTTGCTAGGGGGCCTGAAAGTCCCTCCGGGAGCCTTCAGTTTGTTGCTTTGCAAAAAGCACAAGACACTCTAGATGGGTTTTTGATAACCATGGTTTTTATTTACACCCTGAATACAATAGACTGTGACTGTGGTATGGTTCCCCCAAACCCCCAGGGAGACAGTGTCCTGCTACAATGGTGGCAGAGCCTACTTGTGACTCTGGAGTTCTAAACGTCTTCCCAGTGGGAAGAGCTCCTTTCCCTTGACTCAATAAAGTCCACAATGGAGTTCACCCCTCTACTCTAAGATGAATTTTGAACTGGGAAATTACTGGTCCCTTGGAAATGGGAAGTTTACATCCAAACAATCAACTAAAAAGATCATAAAGTTCAGTTTTATTCAGGGAATTCACTGCAGTTGCTTAAAAAAATTCAAATGAATATTCAGGTGATTTCTTAGACTTGTAAAAATAGTAAGACTGTAAACACCAATGGGAAAAATAGTAAGTGAGAGAGCATGTTGAATACATTTGCGCTTTCTAAATTGAAAATGTTTCCTGAAATTACCATAAGACTTGAAATACTAAGCACAATAAGCATGTAGTCAGAAGGAGGTTGTGTGAGAAGGCAGAGAGGAGGGGAGCAATGGGAGAGAGCAGCCGCAGCACCATTGGTAGACACTTGTTTCCCTCTTACCTAGTAGGGCTGAGTCATCTGGCTGAGCTAGGCAAGAGTAAGATGTGTTCTAAATATGTAAAAAAGTGAGCTCATAAAATAGAAATAAAGAACTGTCTTTTACCCTCTGGTCTTACTTTTATTGTATGGTTGTGTGGAGAAAGAAGAAAGGTACGCTTCTGAAGTTTATGCATTTGTTTAAAATAGATCATTTGTTTAAAGTCTGTAAAGGTCTACAACTTATATCAATTGTCATGCTCTTTTTCTATCATATAAAGACCCCTCCCGATTGAAGCTCCTTCCCCAACCATTCAGAAGTGCTACCTGCCCCCTTCTCTTTATTACCATCTATTGTCATCCTGGTTGCTCATATCCAGGCACTGAAGCATTCAGCACCTGCTTACTGCCTCTTCTCCACCCCCAATTCAGTCATTATTCTCTGAGCTCTACCTTCCACATGAGCTCCTGGACCTGATGTAACTGAAAATGCAGGTTTGGCTGCCTGCTGTAACAAAAGCCAAATTCACGAGACAGGTGCTGGTGCAAACAGAAAGAGGTCTATTCAGGTGCTGTAACCTGAGAGAATGGTGGATTCCTGTTTCAAAAACAATCCCCCCTTCCTGCTCAAGGCCATGATTCTTACAGGGCTAGGAAGAGGAGGGCTTTTTCTTCTTTTTCCTATCCGATTAGCTCACTAATTTTTGGAATGCTTGGTCCCTGTCCATTCATGTTTCTAGCTTTTGACTATCTTGGCCAGTGGGGGAGATTCCCCAACCCTTCCTTGTTGTCTATGCTAACTACCATGTATTAATTTCCTACCTCCAAGCATTGTTCTTTCATTTGCTCTATAGTGGCCATCCATCTTCCTTGTCAGAGCCTAGATATTCTGTCACCAATAACAGCTTTGATCATAAAATAAAGTCACACAGCCTGCTGGGACCACAACCACTTAACTGCTTACTCATGTAATTCACTTGGTAACTCTTCAGCTTCATCAAAATTTCCCACCCATTGATCCCACAACATTTCTTTTATCTCCTCAGGCCCTCTACTGTTTATTTTCTTCATTGTCTTTCTTTAATCTGTTATTGGCCTTATAATTACCCCTTTATAATTAAGCTCAACCTCATTATTGTAGTAGGTTTTCTAAACCAAAAACCCTGGATGAGTTTGGCCATTTACCTTGTTCATGTCTATGTGGTGAAGTTGAGTGCCATCACAGAAAGAAATCCCAAAGGAACAGAATCAAACCATGGTGAATTTATGATCATCTGTCTCAAAATGGCCTGGGAATCCTACTGCATACCTCACCTAAGTTTTGCCACTTCTCAATAGCTAGACCATAGATTCTCCATTTAATTCATATTTCCTGTTTTCCCACCAGTTCCTGTTTGCTATCATTGCCTCAGAACTCTTGGGAAGATAAAATTTACCAGTCAGGAATTCCATCAGTACCCCAAAAGGGGAAAATCTAAAAACTTTTATTTTTTTTTGCTCTTAATAAAATAAAGCAAGCACAGTTTCTCCTATTGAAAGTAACTCATATTTCTTGTGCCTCTACTCTATGCCAGCCTTGATCTCAGCACTTGATTTATTTTGTCTCATCAAATCATCACAATAGGCAGTTAATAATAATAATAATAATAATTATTCTGCAGGTAACTATGGCAGGGAGTTTCAATAGTTTTCCCAAGCCAAACAGCAACAGTGCTCTTGGCTAGAAGAGCAAAGATTCTCCTGGCATTATCCCAATCCCAGAGTCCCTTGTTCAAGTCTGGAATTAAAGTAGAAGACTATAGACATATCTTCTACTCATTACCTCCAGACAAATTTTACTCTAGGAAGCTGTAAGGCTTTGTCACAAAGAGGACTAAGAAAATAAAAAGGGATGGTGCAGCTCAAATGCATCCCCTCTGCAACAAACACTCCTCAAAAACCAAGTCCTACTCAGAGGGCAGGCTCCATTACAGCACATGAGCTCTCCCTTAATCCTAGGGACTGGATATGAAGAACGTGAAAAGCAAATATTTAGCTGAATAATATTTACCTGGAGAAATTACAACATTTTCAATTCTATGAAACTCTCCAAAGAGCCTTAACTAATTAAGAGAGTTATGGATTAGAAATTGTCTTTGAGAGAGAGAGGGGTGGGAATTGTTAATACTCACCGATAAACACAGGCCAGATTGCAAGCTATTGTCACAGCCCTTTTACTTACTAAGCTTGGAGCCAGAACTTTTCACACATCCCCAAAAGGGAGAGACTGAACCACCCTTTTTTGTTCCCAATTCATTCTCTAATCTTAATGCTGGTCAAAATGTAAATTAAGGAGGATAGGAAGCATTGAAAATTAGAAGCTGGGATGACTGGCAAAGTAGAATCATGTCCTGGTAGACTGGAAGACTCTCAGGAGGTCATTCAGTTTACTCTTGTCATTTTATTGGCAAGAGATCCCACATCCAGAGAGGCTGTCACCTACCCAAGGCTGCATACTTGCAAGGTTGCATAGTGTTGGTGCACGGCCAGTCCCCAGAGGCCAGACTCAATGCCCAGGTCACTTCTCCACCCTTGTGTAGGGAAACTGAACTTGTTAAGTGTAAGGTAAGATGCTCACAAGAGCAATTGAGCACACTTACATTTGATTTTGTTGTCAATGGTTGTTGTTGTTCACTGGCAAAGTAACCCCTGAGAAACAAAAGTGGGTGTCTGTAAAGGTACACAAGCCAAAGATTAGGACAATAATCTTTTACTGACCATAATATACCATACTTTGCCATGTATAATGTGCATTTTTTTGCCCCAAGTTTTTTTTCACTTTTTTTTTACTTTTTTTAATTGATTATGCTGTTACAATTGTTCCATTTTCCCCCTTCACTCCCCTCCACCCTGCCCACCCCTTCCCACCCACATTCCCCCCTTTAGTTCATGTCCATGTGTCATAAGTTCTTTAGCTTCTACATTCCCCATACTATTCTTGCCCTCCCCCTGTCTATTTTCTCCCTACCATCCATGCTACTTATTCTCTATATCTTTTCCCCCCTCTCCTCCTCCCACTTCCCTGTTGCTAACCCTCCATGTGATCTCCATTTCTGTGGTTCTGTTTCTGTTCTAGTTGTTTGCTTAGTTTGCTTTTGTTTTAGGTATGGTTGTTACTAACTGTGAATTTGAAGTCTTTTTTTACTGTTCATATTTTTAATCTTCTTTTTCTTAGGTAAGTCCCTTTAACATTTCATATAATAACGGCTTGGTGATGATGAACTCCTTGGCCTTATCTGAAAAGCACTTTATCTGCCCTTCCATTCTAAATGAAAGCTTTGCTGATAGAGCAATCTTGGATGTAGGTCCTTGCCTTTCATGACTTGGAATACTTCTTTCCAGCCCCTTCTTGCCTGCAAGGTCTCTTTTGAGAAATCAGCTGACAGTCTGAAGGGAACTCCTTTGTAGGTGACTGTCCCCTTATCTCTTGCTGCTTCTAGAATTCTCTCCTTCAATTTTACCTTGGGTAATGTAATTATGATGTGCCCTGGCATGTTCCTCCTTGGGTCCAACCTCTTTGGGATTCTCTGAGCTTCCTGGACTTCCTGGAAGTCTATTTCCCTTGCCAGATTGGGGAAGTTCTCCTTTATTATTTGTTCAAATAACTTTTCCACTTGTTGTTTTTCCTCTTCCCCTTCTGGTACCCCTATAATTCGGGTGTTGGAATGTTTAAAGATGTCCTGGAGGTCCCTAAGCCTCTTCTCATTTTTTTGAATTCTTGTTTCTTCATTCTTTTCTGTTTGGTTGTTCCTTTCTTCCTTCTGGTCCACTCCATTGATTTGAGTCCCAGTTTTCTTCCCATCACTATTGGTTCCCTGTGCGTTTTCCTTCATTTCTCTTATTGTAGCCTGCATTTGTTCATCTAATTTATGACCAAAGCCAACCAATTCTGTGAGCATCCTGATCACCAGTGCTTTGAACTGTGCATCTGATAGGTTGGCTATCTCTTGGTCACTTAAAAAAATTGACTCTGGGGATTTCAATTCTGTTTCAGCCATCTTTTTTATTTTTTATTTTGCTTTGGTCTGGTTGCGGCTGTTACATATGGGCGCAGAGCCTTAGGTGTTCACCGGCACCCCATTTGCTGGGTTGTGATGTTGTATGTGGGGGCGGGGTCTGAGAGGGAACAATGGCGCCTGCTCCACTTTCTCTAGGACCTCAGTCCCCTTTGCCACTTCCCATAAGAAAATTGGGCCCTTCTGTTGCTGGCTCCCGGGCAGGTGGGCTTGTGTACTTTCTCAGACTCTGTGGGTTTCCCCAAGGAGCCTCCTGTGAGGCTGAGACAATCTCCCAGCCTCAGCTCCCACAGGTGTTTTCAGTCAGTGCTCTTAGGCTTTGTTTCCTGGTGACGCTGGGTCCCTGGGTTGCTCGGTCTGTGTTGCTGCCCATTTTTGCTTAGTTTGTCTGCGCGCGAATGTGTGGCTGTGGACAGCCAGCTGCCTTGCGTGCCTCACTGGGTCTGCTTGTTGCCTCCCGCGCCCAGGGTCTGCCACCGGTCCATCAGCTGCCGTCTGCGCCTTGTGCGCCCGCGTCTGCAAGGCACCACTTTTTCCTGCCGGGACCCCTAGACCCCTCTCGGTAGGCTTCCGACTCCACCCCTCCTTACTGGTCTGGATGTATGGTAGTCAGACTTCCGTTCAGTTCATTTCTGTCTGTTCTGGTTGTTTCTTGTTTCTCAATTCTTGTTGTCCTTAGTTTTGGTTGCACGAGGAGGCACAGTGCAACTACCTATGCCTCCATCTTGGCTGGAAGCTCCTTGCCCAAAGTTTTGAGGGGAAAAATGAGGATATGCATTATCCATGGTAGTATTAATTCCATATCGATATAAATGTTTATAATTCTTTTATTTGTGCTTATGCGTTACAAGTGTAATTCTAGAAGGCAATAATGATCTCAGTATGCAAAATAATACCCTGGAATATGATAATTGGTTGTTTCTAAATAAAAATAAGCAAAAATTGAATTAAAAATTTGAAACAAAAGATTTTTTTTTGAAAGTTTGGACCAAAAATGTGGGTGTGCATTATACATGGCAAAATATGGTAGTCATTTCTTTTAATGAGAGGAGATATTTGTCAAAAATATCTGTTCACTTGTGCTCCTTAGAATAGATTATTCAGGAAGACAAGGGAGTTTCCTTTCCTGAGATTCGATCATGGGAAAGAGCCCTACCCTTTATTTGCCACCCCTACCAGGACAGGTCAGTGTTTTGGGCATGGAATGACTAATCAACCTCACAAATTATGAAGGCCAAAGCCACCCTCTTGACAGGAAGGTTTGGTCAGCAAAGCTTTCCTACAGGGGGCGCTGTGAGCACATCTGGGCCAGCAGTAGAACCCAGATGCGTGTGAGCGTCTTCTCTCTGCTGCACTGCAAAACTTCTCCCTCCTCCTTCTCTTCTCTCCCTGCTATCCTCTGTCAATCAGTCACTCTGATATCACCAAGAGAGTTTAATCTCCAACAAAAGTTTTATTTTATAATTGAACTGTCTGCCCCTTAGGTCACTTATGTTATTTCTCTGTCCCTTTGACAGGGACATTCTCTCTTTTTCTCTCTTCCCTGGAGTCAAGCCACGAATCTCCAAATGCACATTAAAGTGTCAGTGCCTTGAGGAGCACCTTAATAACTGGGACTAATTGTCAAATGTATCTCCCTGTTGTCTTCCATGTTCATGGTGACTTCTACCAGTGGAAGAACAATTTCCCCTGAATCTACCTAGTCCCATCCCCCAAAACTTTGGCCATTGTATTGGTTGGGGTCTTGGATGGTTTGGAAAACTGAGAAGAAAGAGAAAAGAGAAAGACCAAAAGTTGACGGCATACCTCCCAGGTGTTTGGAGTCCCTGTGGTCTTGTTAGCATAGGTAGCCAGATATTAATAAAAGAGAAGGGACAAAGGGAATCAGTCATTATTAAGTTTAATAAACTGGGGAGCTGAATCAGACAATAAACCTGCTTCACTAGGAACTGCAGCATTCATAGACATCGCAAGGAATCACAACATTGCCCCATCAAGGGGATTAACACCCCTCCCTCCCCCATATAAGGAGAAAGACCCATTTTTCTATCTCCCCAGGGTACAACCAAACTAAGTGAGGGTGTGGGTGGAATAAACAATAAAGGAAAAATTTCTCTGCTAGGCGCACGCCCAGTTAAATACAGTGGGAGGAAAGCGCGTGCGCAGTATAAACTAAGATGCAGAGCATAATGGGTGGAGCCTAGCCTGAGAAAAGGACTAGATTGGATAAGGGACACAGAGCCCTGGAAGATCTAGACAATGGATTGGTTAACAGGAGGAACCAGCCCAGCCCGTGAAAAACTGGGAAGTTGATTGGTTACTTTGAGATAGTAACAGGTACTTCCAAACGCAGGATGATCTAATCTGAGCCTAAGAAAGCAAACGCTCCCTCTCTTTGTATGGCTCTGTAACACGCATTTGCTCATGTGTGCTCATGTGTTCACGCGTTCTCTCTCCGTCACAGCCATGCAGGGCCAGCAGCCACCTGGGGCCTGTCCACCTCGCGGACTCCAAGCACAGGCTCCAAGCGTGAGCCTAGGTGAACCAATGGAGTGACAGCCTAAGTGCAGCCTGGAGCAGAGACTACCGATGCGGACCGGGACAAAGGCTGAACTGGGCTAAGATTTGGCATGGCGCTGAGTTTCTAGACACTGGCCTTTCTTCTGGGCTTGATGAAGACAAGGGTGTGTACTCCTGCCACACTGGGTTGAATGCAGATGAGACACCAGGAACCCGGGCACAGCATTCTATTTCTATTCCAATAAATCTTACCACCACATCTTCCCCCACCTGCACCCATAGGTCCTCTGAAATCGTGAAAGGACCCCATTTCTGTTGGCAACAGTATCTGTGCTGATGGGGCTGCTGCTTAAACTCCCAGGCTCAGTGTTACCAGCCTTAGTGTTAACCGGGCCCCTAGTGCTTCAGGAAGAGTTTGCTCTGTATGGAATTGCTTCCCCGTTTCTTGTTAAATACACATTGATTTTAAACCAGTTTCTCTAGGGAAAGGAGAAAAATGTCTCCTTTCTGGGATTTTGTCTTCACACACAGAACAGCATTTCAGTCTGCATGGGTTTCAGCCTGCATGGGTTACATTCCTACCGTGTCCCACCTCCAGCCCCTTAGGTCCTCTGGGTAATTACCCTACACGCATGGGGACAATAGTCTTCTCCTGCTTACTTTGTAAGTTTGAAGTGAGAAATAAGTTAAGCATGTGTAAGAATAGATTTGAAAGAATAGATTTACCATTTTTTTTACTCTGAACATAAGAAAAAAAGTCATTCCTTGCCAATTTTTATCATTGTGATTTCCATTTTTCTTTGATTTGTGTCAGTTTGGGAGTGGAACAAATCAATACAAAGAAGAAGATTAATAAAACTAGGATGACTGGCCAAAGCAGCCAGCCAGAAACCAGCTCCTCACCTGTGATGGGGGCTTAAAGTCTGATTCAGCAGTTCTGGGCAGGCCTAATATTCTGAATTTTTAGCAAGTTCATAGGTATTACTGATGCTGCTGATGGGGGAACCCACAATGAGCAGTAAGAACTTAGAACTCTGGCTTGGGAAATGTCCCAAACTTATCTTCTCTGTACAGAAACCTCCCCAAAGAAGAAGGTGGAAAAACAGAAGGGGAAGGAGAAGGGGAGGAGGGAAAGGAGTTGCCATGTATTAACTGCCTTCTGTGCCCTAAGGAAAGTTCTAAATGCTTCTCTTGCAACATCTCATTTAACATTAAAAAAAAAACCCAAAACTGATGCACATTGATCTTGGACTTCCCAGGTTCCAGAAATATGAGAAATAAGTCTCTGTTGCTTAAAAACAAACAAAAACCAAAACACATGAAGTTGAACTATTGTTGTTTCCATTCTACAGATAAGGTCATTGAAGTCTGAATAAGAAAAGAGACTAACTTCTATAAGCAAATAAAAAGAATGGTAATTTAAAATGATGCAGCTGCTATGGAAAAGTTTGTCAATTATTTTTTTAATTACCATATGATTCATTAATTTAATCTTTTTAAATATTTTATTTATTTATTTTTAGAGAGGGGGGCAGGAAGAAAGAGAGGAAAAAAAAAAACACTGGCGTGCAAGAGAATCCACCAGTTGCCTTTCTCACTCCCCCAGCTGGGGACCTGACCTGAAACCCAGGCATATGTCCTGACTGGGAATGGAACCAACAACCTTTTGGCCCACAGGCTGATGCTCAATCCACTGAGCTATACCAGCTAGGGCCAGCAATTTAACCTTATGTATGTATTCTGGAAATTGAAAGCAGTGTCTCAAATATGAACATTTTGTACATAACATATTTGTAATAGCTCAAAGGTAGAAACAACATAAATGTCTATTGACAGATTAATGGATAAACAAAATGTCTAATATACACTCAATTGGATATTATCCAGCTTTAAAAAGCAATAAATTTTGCCCTGGCCAGATGGCTTCATTGGTTGGAGCATGGTCCCATGCACCAAAAGGTTGCAGGCTTGATCCCTGGTTGGGACACGTATGAAAGGCAACTGTTGATGCTTCTCTCTCACACAGGTGTTTCTCTCTCCTCCCTTCTTCTCCTCTAAAATCAATAAAAACATATCTTCAGGTGAGGATTTAAAGAAAGCAATAAAATTCTGATACATGCTACAACATGGATGAAACTTGAAAACATTATACTAAGTGAAATAAGCAAGACACAGAAGGGCAAACATTGTATGAGTTACCTAGAAAAATCAAATTCATTGACACACAAGTAGAACAGAGATTGCTAGAGGGAAGGGAAATAAGAAAATAGAATCACTTTTTAATAGGTATACGGCCGAAAAGTCCCTATTGCCTAGTGATCATGTGGCCCTTACAACACAGTAGCACAGCACCTGGTAGCAAGCTCATACACTTGCAGTCATGCTGGTGTGAACAGCCCCACTGTGCTGCCAGTCATATAAAAGTGTAGCACATACAATTGTGTAAAGTACATAATACTTGAAATAATAATGAAGGGCTATGATACTGGTGTATGTACTTACCATACTATACGTTTTATTATTATTTTGGAGTGTACTCCTTCTACTTATTAAAAATAAGTTTCCTGTGAAACCATCTACTGTGTTATACTGGCAGCAACCTTACCGGTCTCACTTTCACTGCATCTCTTGCTTGCATCATTTCCTGTTGTGCTGGACTCCATCTCATGGTTTTGTTTTGTTTTTTAGGGGAATTTCAGGGGAAAAGGGGAAGGGTTTACAGGAACAAGTATAAAGGACACATGAACAAAAACTAGGGGTGGTGGAAATGGGAGGGAGGTGAGGAGGGCTGGGTGGGTGGGCTGGGATAGGAGTAAAAGATAGAAAATTATACTTGAATAACAATTAAAATAAAATTAAAAAAATAAAAATAAATTATATTTATTTATTTTTAGAGGGAGGGAGAGAGGGAGGGAAATATCAGTGTGTGGTTGCCTCTTATGTGGCCCCCACTGGGGACCTTGCCTGCAACTCAGGCATGTGCCCTGACTGGGAATCAAACTAGCAACCCTTTGGTTCACAGCCCACACTCAATCCACTGAGCTACACCAGTCAGGGCTCATAGTTTGCTTATCATGGCCCCTAACCATGCAAAATGCACTGCTAATATTATCAGCAAGAGACTGACTTGGACGATTGACCTGAAAGCAGCAATAAAAATAATTAAGGGTTAGGCAAGTAGAAAATCAGAGAAGGTTGTTGATCACCAGACATGTCCCATTCCACCACAGCTACGAACATGAAGAGTAAGAACCAAGTGACAGAAGCTGTTAAAAGATCTGCTAAATCAAGGCCAGAGACTAACAAAGATTCTAGAAGGGCCTATATTTGACATAGAGAAACAGCTCTAAGCTAGATAACCAGACCCAGAAGGATAGCCTTCAAAGTGCCAGGAGAATTGCAGTCAAAGCAGAAAGTTTGTTTGCAATGTTGAAAGATAAGGCTGCACCCAACTCCAATTCAACTCCAGTGTTGAATTTACTGCTAGATAAATTGTAGTTCATCACATAATAGGAAAGCAAGTGGTGATTCTGTGAGTTCTGATGTGAAGACAGCTAAGGAATTATTGGAAACTCTAGATAAGCTGATTGTGAAGGAGAATTACTTGGCAAACTAAACACTGAATAAGGACAAAACGTCTCTATTCTGGAAATGGAAGCCTGGAAGGACTTCTATAAGAAGGTTAAGTCAATGCCAGGTTTCAGGGCTTTTGAGGACAGGTTAGCAGTCTTTTGCGGGGTAGTGTTGTGGCTACAAACTGAAACCCTTTGTGATCTGGCACAGGGAGAACCCCAGGATTGTCAAGCATACCAAAAAGAACATACTGTCCATCTCTACAGGAGCAATAAGAAGTCATGCATGACCCAGCTTCTCTTCCAAAATACCCTTCTGAATTGTTATACCAGCAAAGTGGAGAATTATTATTTGAAGAATAATACACCTTTAAAGGTTTTGCTTACTTTTGGTAATGCTCCTGGATCTTCTCCTTTCATTGGTGATCTTCATCCCAGTATCAACATAGTGTTTTTTCTTCCAAACACCATCTTTTTGATCCAATCCATAGATCGAGGATTTACAGCAAGTTTTAAGACCTACTACCTGAGGAGGACTTTACACAGGTGATTGCTACAACTAAGGAAGACACTGAGAAGACACGGAGGCAACTCTGGAAGCATTACAGCACCTATGCTTGGGCTTGGGGTGACATCACCAAGGGGTGCATTAATGGCATCTGGAAGAAGGCACTCAAGAGGCTTGTCTATGACTTCAAAGGCTTTGCCAAGGATATGAAAGCTGCAGAAATCATCAATGCTGCAGTTGAAATGGCAAAGAGCTTTACACTGGGTGTGTACGAAGATGAAATCAAGGAGCTCCTAAAGTGGTTTCTGAGGAATTGACGAAGGAGGGGTTGTTAGAACTGGATCACAATGTATAGTTTCGGAAGAAGCAAGCAACCAGGAAACTTCAAGAGAAGAAAAAGAAGAACCCCCCAATAAAATTCACAGTGAAGAGTGTAGCAGAAGCTTTTGCAGACCTCAAAACAAAAATTCTTATGAATCTTGAAAACATGGACCCCGACGTTGAAAGGTTTTTATTGTTAAAGAAGAATGTTTATGGTGAATTATCTCCTTACAAGCAAATCTATGATTAAAAAAAGAAACAAGGCCTGGCTGGTGTAGCTCAGTGGATTGAGTGCAGGCTGCTAAACAAAGCATCGTAGGTTCAATTCCCAGTCAGGGCACATGCCTGGATTGTAGGCCATGACCCCCAGCAACCGCACATTGATGTGTCTTTCTCTCTCTCTTTCTCCCTTCCTTCCATCTCTAAAAATAAATAAGTAAAATCTTAAAAAAAATTCTGGGAACATCAAATAAAAATAAATAAAAAATAAAAAGAAACAAACTAAGCAAAACACCATGGACATTTTTCTAAAAAGTGACACCTCCTCACGCAGAGCCTCCGCAGGCCCTTCAGGAGGTGTCCGGAAGACAGCAGGGTTGTCCCAGGAGACGGCAGCCCCATGCCTGTCATTGCCCTTGACAGTCTTCCCGTGGGATGTGCTGTGGGGGTGAAGGACAAGACTAACACAGACGTCGATGCTCCAGACCCCGTGAAGGCCTAGGCTAATGTTTGTGTGTGCGTGCCTTAAATTTTAGCAAGAAGATTTTAAACGTAGAAAATGAAACTAAAATTTTAAAAGCAGAAAAAATGCTTATAGAATAATGATATAAAGAAAGGAAATATTTTTGTACTACTCTACAATGCTTTTTGTGTTTTAGACATGTGTTATCACAAAAAGTCAGAAAGTTACAGAAACAAGTCTATAAAGCAAAAAAGTAACAGAAGCTAAGGTTAATTCACTGTGGAAGAATAAATGTTTTAATAAATTTAGAGTAGCCTAAGTTTACACTGTTTAAAATATCTGCAGTGTGGACAGTAACATTCTAGGCCTCCACACTCCCTCACTGACTCACCCAGAGCAACTTCTCCTTCCAGTTCCATTCATGGTAAGTACCCTACAGGATGTATTGTTTTTTAACTTTATGTTATATTTTCACTGTACCTCCTTATGTTTAGATATGTTTTGATAAACAAATACCACAGTGTTACGGCTGGCTACAGTATTCAGTACAGTAACATGCCGTACAGGTTTGTATCTTAGGAGCTGCCCGTGAATATAATAGGCTATATCATCTAGGTTTCTGAAAATATTCTCTATGATGTTCATACAAGAAGAAAATTACTTAACATATTTCTCAGGATGTATTTCCATATACAGATAGATGACTATGTAAGTCTATATTAATGTAGCATTCTACTGTTTTGATTACCATGAGTTTGTAATAAGTTTTAAAATTAAAAAATGTGAAATCTTCAACTTTGTTCTTTTTTCAAGATTGTTTTGGACATTCAGAGTCTCTTGAAATTCCATAAAAATATGTGTATTTTGCCAAAAAATACCCCACCACTGAGATATAATAAGTATTGAATTAAATGAGTAGATTAATTTGGGTAGTAAGGACATCTTAAAAATGTTAAGTCATCTAATCCATGGACTATGTGCCCGTATTTATTTTTCCTGCCTAATTGCTCTGGATAAAGCTTTTAATACTAGATTGAATACAGGTGGTGAAAGTGAGCATCCTTGTCTGGTTTCTGATCTTAGGGAAATAGCTGTTAGTCTCCCACTACTAAATATAATGTTAGCTGTGAAATGTTTATATAGTTTCATAAAATTTTCTTCTATTTTGTTGAGTGTTTCTTTTATCATGAAGAAATGTTGAATTATGTCAAACACTTATGCTGCATCAATAGAAAAGATCATGTGATTTTTTTCCCTTTATTAATGGGCTGTTTTACATTGATTGATTTTTGTATGTTGATTCAAACTTTCATTTCTTGGATAAAACCCATTTGGTAATCATGTATATCCTTCTAATATGCTGTTGGAATTAGTTTGCTGGTATTTTGCTGAAAAATTTGCATCCTAATTCATATGGAATTTTGGTCTGTAATTTCCTGTGGACTTTCTTTGTTGTTCCCACCCTTGTGAAGATCACAATATATTGGGTATCAAAGTGACATGGAAATACTTCCATATTGGGAGTGTCTTGATGGGGAAAATGTCAATTATTATCACAGAACCCTGGATGAGCGAAGCAGACAGGGGGAGGGCAGGGAAGCCCTCTGTGAGGAGGGGGTCTCCCGTCTGAGTCCTGTTAGAGAAGTTTTCAGGAGAGGGGAAAAGAAATGGATTGGAGCACCATGTTGAGCATGTGGAGAGGTGAAGAAGCATGTCATTTGTAAAGTACTACAAATAGTCTAGAGCAACGTGAGGGGAGGGTATGGGGCAATGAGTGGAATATGGATGGCTGGAAGATATTGAGGGGCAGAGGAAGGTGAATTTCATCAAAGATAGTAGAAAATCATTGCAGGAGTGTAAGAAGGGGTATGTCATCATCTGGTTTGCATAATAATAACAATAATAATATCATCTGCTTTAAGATTTTTTCCTACTGTATGGTGAGTGTTTTAGAGGTAGCAAGCCAGGATAAGATTGACCAGCAAAGAACAAGATGGGAAGGAGAAGTAGGCGAGTTATTTAAGATTACAAATGAGACTCATTTGGCCTATCAAAAGGTATTGGCTTTAAGGGAATTGAATCTGGGAGAGAAAATAGGGCCTTTCCTCCAGCTGGATTGCATTCTACCATTGTCCCCATTCTACCCTTTCCCATCACAAGTCACCCTTCAAGACATAGCCCACTAGTTCCCTCTTCCATGATTGCTCCTCTGTTCTTTCAAGTATTAGACAATCTTTTTTTCCCCTAAACATCTAAGGCACCATGTTCTTCTCCTGTGCACTTATTTCTTGAAAAGACATTTGCTTAATATCTTAAATATTTTGATTATCATCCTGGATGGAAACATACAGAAAATAAAACATGAATAGGAACTCACCTTGCACTATATTCATTTATGCACTTAGTTTATTTCATACTTTGTCACTTTCATGTGTTGTGGGCAAGTTATACTGCATTTTTAAGCCTTTGCCTTATTCTCCAGAATAATGGGAATTGTAACACTTTCCTAAATGATTTCCAAATTAAATAAAATTACACTTAATCACTTAGCACAGAGGTTGATGTGCAATTGTATATCTGTGCATGGTTGTATACAGCTGTTCTGTTCTCTGTGTCTGCTGGATTATGAAATGAAGACTATCCTAGTCATCTTCTGTCTTTGCCCTGACACCCAGAATGGTGCTTGGCCCACAAGATTTAATACATGTTCCCTACAGTGAGCTATTTGAGAGGTAAGAACACCATCCTCAGCAAATGACCATCCAGTCTTTCAGACCAGTAGCTTCCACATTCAGTCTTCAGATACCAGCTGACATGCCTATTCCTGATGTGGGGGAATTCCACCTCTTTCTGAGGTCAGATCCAGGTCTTCCTTGGGGAACTTGCTGTGTGTAGTTGCTGCAACAACCACCGCCTAGTCCCACCTCAGTCTGAGTGTGATGGATCCTCTGTGCTCAAAGGACCCTCGTTTCAGATCTATCCAGGTGAGATGTGAACCAAGGGGATGGGAATCAAAGTCTCCTCCAGAGGTTGGAACACTAAACATGTTCCCACGTGGCAGGTCATGAGAATCACTCAGGGGTGGACAGGGCCTCTCCGTGACCACACCAAACACACAAGTCTAACTTCTTCGTCTGTTCTTTCTCCATCTTTTTTATCCCTTCCTCATTTCCTAACTTTCTTCCTCATCCCCTATACATCTGTTTCTTATTTATGCTTTTAACAAATTACCATGAATTTAGTAGTTTAAAACAACTGAAACTTGTCATCTTACAGTTCAGGGGGACCAGAGTCTAAAACGGATCGGCAGAGCTGTGTTACTTGTGAAGGCTTTAAAGGAGAATCCATCTCCTCAACTTTTTCAGGATTTAGAGGCCTTTTCTTACCACCTTGTTTCACTTAGCAACATGCCTCTGAGGTTTCTACATGTCTTTTCATAGCTTGATATCTTATTTCTTTTTATTGACTTACAGGAGTTCTTTAAATATTCTAGCTATCAGTTTTTGCTAGATATATATCTTGTGACTATTTTCTTCTTTGTGATTTGTCTATATACCTTTAGTAGCTTCTATTTATGGGCCAAAAATTTAAATTTGTTAAAGTCAAATTTATTATTGTAATGTGTATTGCTTTTTTAACCACTCTTAAAAAGTATTTAACTATCACCAAGTCTCAAAAATATTATCTCATGTTTTGTCTAAATGCTTTATGACTTAGCTTTAATATTTAGGAAAAAAATCTACTTTGAATTAATTTTTATATAGCATATAGTATAGTAAGAGAATAGGAGCATAAACTTTTAAAATGCTCAGAGTGACTGGAATTATAACTGAGGCATGTGCATGATGGAGTGAGGGTACGAAGAAGGCAGGTTGGGGGATGACTTCATGAAGGTGAATCCAACACTGAATCTGTAAGAATAGAGAAGACACAATGGACAGATCCAAGGGAAAGGGCATGTTAGGAGGAGGAAAGAGCAGGTGCAAAGCATGAAGAAATAAAATATGATGGCATGGTCCAGGAACTTCCAATAGCTTAGTGATCCAACAAACCTGCATTTGGTGGGGGCCCGGGAGGAAAGACTGTGTTTGAGGCAGTCTTTGAAGGACGTTTGAAGAGTTGGAATCTTAGGCCTTGTCATCCTTCCTTTTAATAAGCAGCTACATTCCAAGCATGTTCATATTTTTTACTTCAAAATCCCACATCTCCATAAGGGCTTTGCTCATTTCAGCTCAGTTTTAGCCATGTAGGCCCAGGCCAAGTCATTTTCTCTCCCTCCCTCCCTCCCTCCCTTCCTTCCTTCCTCCCTTTCTCCCTTCCTTCCTCCCTTCCTTCCTTCCTTCCTTCCTTCCTTCCCTTCTTTCCTTCATTTTTAGTTTGTATTTTACTTTTATTTTTTAACTTTATTTTTATTGCTGATACTATTACAAATATCTCCATTCTCCCTGCCTTTGCTCATCTCTACCCAGCCCCTGTCTCCTTCTTCCTGGCTGTCATGACACTGATGTCTGTGTCCATGGGCCACGCATATCTGTTCTTTGACTAATCCCTTCCCTTCTTTCACCTATTCCCCCTCCCTCTTCCCTCTGACAGCTGTCAGTCTGTTCCATGTTTCCATGCCTCTGTTTCTACTTTGTTCATCAGTTTATTTTGTTCATTACATTCCACATATAAGTGAGATCATGTGATACTTATCTCTTTTTGACTGGCTTATTTCACTTAGCATAATGAATGGACTTGGAGATTATTATGCTGTAATTTTTTTCATTGTATTTAATTAAAAAGTTTTGTATTTGCATTAAATGCATTTATATCAAATGCAATAGGATTAGCAGAGAACCTGTTCTATAATACATGAGAATTTTTTAAAATAGAACTCAGTGGAATTTTAAGACACAGAGCAGCAAAGGATAGAGAAAGAGCCAGGAATTGGAAAGGAGCAAAGGGAAATGAGCGGTTATGGGAAGCAGAGCTTCTGGTACTGACTAGTCCAAAAGGAAAGAAGGTGCAGAAATTTGCAGGCAGATTGTAATCTTTTCAAAGCCAGGACAAGCTTGTGTTTTGTTTTTGTTCTTCAGAGTACTTAGCATTGTGTAAGGAACATGGTTTGAGTGAGATAACTAGTTTGTGGGCCTATTTGAGTCCCACAGGGGGATGGAGAGGTGGAGCTAGAGCCTGAGGTGGGGGGTGGGGAGCAGGGGGCAAGGGGCAAGGGACAAGGGGAGACTGTGGTGAAGGGCCATAGTGCCGTGGGGAACAGAGAGGGCCCAGAAGTAAAGTGGGAAGGCCAGTAAGAGATGGAAGAGGGTAGGAAAGAAGGGAACAAAAGTAGGAAGGAGAATGTGAGCAGAGGACAAAAAAGGGGAAGAGGAAAGAGAAAAAAGGTCAGCAGTTTTGTTGACACTCCCACAGTCCAGACGGCCCTCCCAGGGCTCCCGTGAGGACATGCTGACCTCAGGAATCCCACCCATTTCTTTAGTTTAGAAGGGTTCTCCTCCTTGTCCAAGCCACCCACATGCTGTGAGGCTCCAAGCTCTCTAAGAGGGTCGCAGACCACACTGCAGGTTGTGGGTAAGGAGCCGGATAAGCTGGTGCCTGGGAGCCAGCTGCAGTTACTTCTGCAGTGGGAAGTCAAGAGAGCTCACTCCTGGGGATGTCACCATTGCCCAACTGAACTCTGCAAATCAAACACATGCAAGTCAAACACCAACACAGGGGCTGAGCCCAACAGGGGAGTGAACAGCATCCCCGCAGCCCACCTTCCTCCCCCTTCCTCCTCTCCTTCTCCTTCTCATTTCCTGTCTGCTCTCTTTCCCCTCCTCCTCATTCTCCTCCTCCTTCTTTTATAATCTAGTATGTAGAGGAAGGAGAATTAAAAATTGTTAGGCATCTATCATATACCAAACACTGTGTTAGGTGCTTCATAATAACATTTAACCTACAGAACTATGTAAAACAAGTAATATACTCCCATTTTTGTAGATAAATAAGTGAAGGTTCAGAGATTCTACATACTTTATCCAAATAACACCTGACAGAATGTGTATTAAGACATGGACATGAATATGATACAAGGAAGAGTCCTATTCATCTTTCTGGGTGACTCAGTGTGCAGTGCAGTGCCTGCAAAACTCCAGAGTCACAATAAATATGCATTGAATGGATGAGTAAAGTAAGCTAAGTGCCCGAAGCATTACAAGGTGGAGGGATATTACATTTGGTTATGCAGAACTAAGAGGGTGTCATGGAATAGGTGAGCGTTGAAGGGTTCTTTTAAGGACATGTAGATTGCAATGAGAAGAGATGGTGTGGGAACAGGGAAGGAAATAACGTAGGTGCAGGAAGGATCCAAATTTATCTGTACGATAAGCCCCTGCTGCCAACCCTCTGCTTTGGCTAGGTCAGTCTCGTTTGTCGTACCAAACTACATGACAGATGACATTTATCAGCCCTGTTCTGTGTGCTGTGTTTTAGACAGATATAAACAGGATAGATTCAGAGAGTGCACATTTATTTAATTATGAATGGCATGGCCTGTTACAGGTCACTGACAAATTGGATCACAAAATAAGGATTTAAAAATAATGCAGAAAAGATGGGCTGAAGCCAATACAGCTGACATTGACAGAGATAATGTAGAGTCATTTATTCAATATACATTATAGAGGGCACCTGGGTTTCAGGACCCTAGTAGCTCCAAGGGTTAAGAAGACCTGAGTTGTCAAGGAGCAAATAGAAACTTTTTTAGACTGTGAAGATGGGCAAAGACACTGAGAAAGAAAGAATGACAGGAGCAAAGTGGCAGAGGCTCAAAAAGCAGGATGTCTCAGGAAGACTGAGCAGGTTATTTATTTGTACTCTAAACACATATTGAATGTCAGCCACATGCCAGGCAAGGGTTTAGAGGCTGAGAACACGGAGCTGAGGGAGACAGACCTCCCATTTTTGGAGAGACGCAGGCTAATTATATTAGGCAAAGATCAAGGATCAAGAAAGGAGAACGACCTCGATGGTTATCCGAGGCCCTTCCTGTCCAGCAGTGAAAGCCAGGCCTCCAGGGAGCTCCCTCAGTCCGCACAAACCAGGACCAGGACAGCTGGTCACACGAACAGGAAGGGCTTCTTCTCATGGATGGCAGTGGGTCCGTTTTTCAAGGATCTGGGCAGTCCTACAGAAGGAAAGGTTGGAGCAAAGGCAGCCAGGAGCATTTTCCACAGTGATCGCCACAGTCTGTCTTCTCTCTGAGCACTCAGATTCCCTGCATGCATTAGGGCGTCAGCACATGGTCTTGCTGGCTGCACTAGAACTAAGTGAACGACGCGTGTGGAGTAGACAAGGAGCTATGGGGCACTGCTAACCGGGGGCTCCCAGCCCCTCACAGGCACTGTCCAGAAGCTCATTTTTTTGCCACATGCCTTTTCCTTTCTCTCCTGCTCTCCATCTCAGTGACTCACACCGCTCTGGACCTGGCTCTGGCATCGCCCTCTCTTTTTTCTCTGCAGTCTGTGGGCTCCGTGGATGGCACAACTCATCTCGATAGGCTACCGCTCATGCTGGCCCACCTGGATCGCGCAGTTGCTGCGTGTCCACTTTCACTGTTTCTCTCCTGTGTGCCCTCGAGGGCTCCACCGTGCCACAGACAGCGAGATCCTACAAGGCTTGGTCTTGGGCCTGACCACATCCAACAGCTTCTGGTCCTCATCATTGAAAGGAACTCCAGGCCATAACACATTCTTGCTTAAGCTCCTTCAGGAGCTCTTTGCTGCATTTACGATAAAACCATGATTCCCGTCCTGCTTGTATTTCCAGCCCCAGGTCTACCTCTTTGTCTGACCCCTTCCCCCTCTAACTGAGCTCTTTGCCGTTGAACTTTCTTTCAATATCCCACACCCGCAATATCCTGATCCTTACGTGGGAAACGCCTCCTCTTGTCCTTCCTGGCCACCCGAGGTCCTCCCTGACCTTCCCAGTGGGCCTTGCTCCATCCTGGCACTTTCCATGAGTTACAGTACCCTATCTTCCCATTAGAGGACGCTCTCCAGGCCTTACCGACATTACCAACCCCAGTGCTAGCACAGCTCACAGCATTTGGTGGATACTCAGGAAATGTTGGCCAAAGTAACGACAAATATTTCCCTGGCTGAGAGACTCTTTTTCTCCTCATTTCTTCCTTTGAAAAGTTTTTCTCCTACATTCATAGTTCACATTCCTTTCACAAAGTTTTCCTAACTCTTCTCCCCTCCCCAGGAGGAACCTTTAATTACTCATTCCCCTAACCTCCCTGCTGCTGATTCCTTCTAACACTGATGCACTTACCCCTTACATATTCGCAAATTGCTTTCATTTCTGTCTCCACGCTGCTCTGTGAGATCTTCAAGAGAAGGAACCATCTTGGGCCTCTTTGCACACTCAGTGATTGCATGGTAGCCAGCAAACAGTGGGCACTCAGTGAGAATTCTGAGTGATTGGTTTAATGCATAGAAAGAATTCTATGCAGGCAGCCAAAGTGTCACCCATGGCAAGTCGGGAAGAAGAGCAGTACCCCCTCTTGTTGTGTTCAGAATGAAGACAACATACCCACATGTCCGGTTGGCATCTGTCGCTAGATTTGGATACTCTAAAAAATAGGAAATCCACTAATGATCCCAACTCTTAGATTTTCACTAAAAAAGCAATTAGCACATGATAAATGCAAAAATGAGACTTTTTAAATAATGCAGAACTAAACCAGAAGCTGAGGGAGAAAAATTAACTACATTGCAGTGCAGTCACTTACTGGTTAGAGATTTTCTATGAAGCTCGTGTAGGCACTATGAGATATACCCACACATGCAACTGGCTGGACTTGTTCAGGACACACAGAGGTGGCCAAGGACCCCATCTCCGAAGCCTGAGCACTTGATTCCTCTCACTGCCTCTTGGGGCTCACAGTGATGAATGTAACTGGATGAACACTTCAGCGTTATGTCAGGATTTGCCTTCTACATTCCCCAAAAAAGGATATATCTGGAAAGATGCCCCTTCCCCCTCAACCTCTATTTCCTTTAGCAGGTTAATTCCCAAAGCTCTCTTTTCTGGTTATGACAGAAAATCCCAAATGGTTCCCCCTTGTTCACCGTCAGTGCCATGGTTCACAGCCAGTGCAGTCTGCCCTCCTCCCTGGCAAGCACACAGGGCAGTCTTAATGCGATGGCTACCCTGGCATGTTACTGTCCAAGCTGAGCCTCTGTGGGAGGAGCTGGCACCCTGACAGCGATGCCAAAAACAATAGGCTCCAAGTGAAGAAGGAAAGTGTGGCACAGGAGATAGAGCACCCCCGACCCCAGGATGGGGAAGCTGGGCTCCATCCCAGGCATCAGCTCAATGCAGAGTCCTGGCAAAGGTGGTACCACCACTCCCGGACTTCAGTCTCCTCAGCTACACACACCACAGAATTGCCCTCTGTTTGTTAAGGCCCCTCCCTGCATTGTGTTCCTGTGCTTAGGGACACATGAAGGGAGAGGCCGAACCACGGCAAAGGGAACACACTGGCCAGGTAATGTGAGTGAGTAGGCAACGAGACATTATGGAGGACCACATGCTATGCTGAGTAGTTTCAGGTAACATGGTTTAAAGCTCAGAACAATCCAGCAACATGGACACCATCTCTACCTGGACTTTACCTATGAGGAAACAAGCTTGGAGAAGCTATGCAGCTGGCTCAGTTGTGCATCTCACTGGTGACTGCCTGATGAGATTCAGAAGGCAGGTCTGTCTGAGTCCAAAGCCCATGCTACTGCCTTCCATTAACACATTGCCTGCAGGGGACAGTGGCTTCTGAGAGCACCTGACTTCATTGGGTGTCTACTCAGTGTTGGGAAGGAATGGCATGACACTAGTAGAGGGCATACACAGGCCTTCCAGCTCCTCTGCCTTGTCCACTGTGACACACAGGCATCCAGGCTGCTTTTTAGTTCCATTTTGCAAACCTCCCAGATACATTAAGCTTACACCCTGTCATAAGGGAGCTCATGTGACTCCCCCTGACTCTCCAGGGAAAGATGTTTCAAATCCTGGGTATGGATTGAACCCAGTGAAATCTGGCTCTTCTGTTCAGCCATTCATTATATTTATTGGTCATCAACAAGTATTTATTGATGATCTACATGTTCAATAAGTATATATTGATTATCTACTTAACCAGTATTTATTGACCATCTACTAGGTCTGGGACAGAAGTTTCCAGCAATGACTTAGGTCTAAGTGACATAAACACATTAACCCAGAGCAGGGAGTGCAGGACCCATTTAATCAGCACATTGTGCTGCCACAGAGCAAGCTCTCTTTGTCATGTCAGCTGGATGGTGCATCTGGCAGAAGCTGGGGACTTTTAAATAAACTGTCTAAAATAAGCACCAATTAAAGCATTAGACAAGCTCAGCTTTGGCAGCTTCCAGCTTGCACATTCCTGGGGTGAGTATAAAGTGAGGCATGGCTGCTGAAATGTCACATCAAGAGCCTGCTGGGCAATGTGTGACCCAGGAGCAGAGAGTAGGGACCCGTCACTCAGAGCAAGGCTGGTCTAGAGGCTGGTCCAAAAGGAGTTGGTCTCAAGGGAAGAAAGTAACTTGATAGCTTTCCAATATCACTGTCTCAAAGTGAGGACTCTATTTTTCAGTCCCTAAATGCTTTATTTAGATTAGCTTAAATGCTTACTCACATAATCTCAACATTTCAGCGGTTGAACAAAATACAAGTTTATCAGTCACTCACTGCATTAGTTTTCTATTGCTGTTGTAACAAAATACCACACACTCAGTAGCTTGAAACACTAATTTATCATCACAGTTCCAGAAGGTAGAAGTTTGACCTGGTCTCACTGGGCTGAGGTCTAAGTCCAGGGCTGCATTCTTCTGGAGGATGGAGGGAGAATCCATGTCCTTTCCTTTGTCACCTTCCCTCCTGCGTTCTTTGAAACTTAGCCTCTACTTCCCAATTCAAAGCCAGCGATATGCCACTCCCCTTCTGCTCTGCCCTCACATCTAACCATCTGCCTCCCTCTCCCCTTTGTAAGAATCTTTGCACTTACAGTGGGTCCCTCCAGTTAATGCAGAACATGCTACCTATCACAGATCTTTGTCTTAATCACACTGGAAAAATACCTTTTGCCATATAAGCTATATCACCAGATGCTAGGGACTCAGATGTGGATATTTGTAAGGGGTTATTTTTCTGCTCATAACTCCCAAATACCTACTGTGGTGTTCCTGGGTGGTGAGATGCGTGACCTCCTTGTGGTTATTTCTGAACTGTGGCTCCTTCCCTGTTGCAATGCCTGAGTCCTCATGATCTTCCATTTCCAGCCAGCAGGAGAGAAAAAGGAAAAAGGAGGGGGGAAATCTGTAAGTGCACACGTTTTTGCGTGTTTAAGACTGAGAATCCAGAGTTAAATATGGGAGTAGCACTAGTCACTATTACCCCTGTTGACTCACTAGCAAACTCTGGTCTCCTGCCCGCACAATCTTGTTTTCTGCTCTCCTCCAGGTCTCTGTTTCAGATGGAGAAATGCTCCCACATGGAGACACAGCAACAATACCACTGACCTCTCACTCACCCACTATGGGACCCTCACTCTTCACACTTAACAGGCAAAGGAGGGAGATATGATGCTGGCTGGGTGAGTGATCTTTACGACATAGGGGAAAGTGATCTTCCTTCACAGTGGAGGTCAGAAGAGGTACAGCTGGAATGGAGGAGATCCCTTCGGGAATCTCTCAATGTTACCAAACCCTTTGGTTCACACCAATGGAAAACTGCAGCAACCCCATCCAGGCAGGACCACAAAGTGCCAGACCCTGCAGGGACAAGTGTTTGGGTTGCTGTGCCAGGTGAAGGATCAGCTGAGGTGCCTTCTGACAATAAAAGGAATACAAGATGGTAGTAGACTGTAGTTGTCATGAATATTTCTTTCTTAATTTGTTCAAAATGTATGAGTGTCTTCTTTCTTCTTATCACTTTATCATGTAACATAAGATGTATTGACTTACTCATATATTGTATTATTTAAGTATTTTTAATTTTACAATATAGTATTAAGCTCCAGGATATCAAGGTGAAGATAAAACATCACCCAAAGACTTTGTATCCTCTTCTGGGAAAAAATGTTAGTGCAGTTTTGGTGGTACATAGGGTAGTTGTTTTCATGTTAGGCAGAATTATTGTCTTTCTTTAGAGATTAAATATGGTTTAAAGATCTGCATATGGGTGAAAAATTGACTTGTGATGATTCATTTTATGTGCTAACTTGTCTAGGCCAGAGTGCCCAGATGTTTGGTTCAATATTACTTGTTATTCAGAATGTTTCCATGAAGGAGTTTGTTGGATGAGATTAACATTTAAATCAGTGGATTCTGAATAAAGAAGATTATCTCTCAGAGGGTGGGTGGGCCGCAGCCCATCAGTTGAAAGCCTGACCAGAACAAACACTGACCTCCCAGGCCAAGTGGGAGTTCTGCAGCAGAGGCTTTTAGACTTGACTTGAAATATCGACTCATTCTTGAGTCTCTAGCTCACTAGCTTCCTCCATCAGATTTTTTTGGACTCACCAAATCTCCACAATTGTGTGAGCCCATTTCTTTTCTGCTCATACTACACAGACCCAGATTCAGCCACATTCCCGTAGGTGATTGTAATGGCGGCTGGAAATGCAGTTTTCTGTGAGTGTGTCACACAGGATGAAGAATCAGTTTGTTAAACTGTTTCACCAAGTGCTCAGGAATCAGAGAAGAAGAAATAAGAGGCATCCAAAGTGGAAAGTGAAACTGTCACTATTTGCAGATGACATGATACTGTACAAAGAAAACCCTAAAAATTCCACCAAAAACTATTAGAATTGATACATAAAATTCAGTAAAGTAGGAGGATACAAAACAAATATCCAGAAATCGGTTGGGTTTATATACACCAATAATGAACTGTCAGTAAAGGAAACTAAGAAAACAATCTATCTACAATTGCAACAAAAAATAAATTAAATATTTAAGAATAAATTTACTGAAGAGGTAATAAACCTGTGCTCAGAGCATTATAAGTTGCTGAAGAAAAAGAAATTGAAGAGGATACAAATAAATAGAAGCATATGTATTGCTCCTGAATGGGAAATCAATATAATAAAATGTCCATGCTACCCAAAGTAATCTACAGATTCAATGCTATTTCTATTAAAATACCAATGGAATATTTCACAACTACAACAAATAATCCAAAGATTTATATGGAACCATGAACACCCTGAATAATCACAGCAATCTTGAGAAAGGAGAACAAAGTAGGAGGAATCATGCTATCTGATATCAAACTATTCTGCAAGGCTACAGTAATCAAAGCAGCATTCTACTGGTACAAAAACAGACATTTAAATCAATGGAACAGAATTTAACCCAGACCTTTTAGGTCAATTATTATTTGACCAAAAAGGCAAAAACATACAGTGGAGTAAAGATAGTCTATTCAATAAATAGCGTTAGGAAAATTGAACAGATACATGCAAAAAAATGAAACTAGACCACCTTCTTACAGGATATATAAGAATAAATTCAAAATAGATTAAAGACTTATATGTAAGATGTAAAACCTTCAAACTCCTAGAAGAAAACAGAAGATGTAGAGTCTCAGACATTTCTCTTAGTAATATTTTTCCTGATATAGCTCTGTGGACAAGGGAAACAAAAGAAAACATAAACAAATGGGATTATATCACACTAAAATGCATTTATTTGCACAAAAAAGGAAACCATCAACAAAATGAAAACACAACATACTGAATGGGAGAGCATACTTGCCAATGATACATCTGATAAGATGTAAATATCCAAAATGTATAAAGAACTCATACAATTCAACACCAAAAACAAATAATCCAATTAACAAAATGGCAAAGAACCTGCATAGACACTTATTCAAAGAGGACATACAAATGGCCAACAGATATATGAAAAGATGCTCAAACTCACTAATTGTCAGAGAAATGCACATTAAAACCACAGTGAGGTATCAGCCCACACCTATCAGAATGGCTATCATCAAAAAATCAACAAACAGAAAGTGCTGGTGAGGATGTGGAGAAAGGGGAACCCTTGTGCACTGTTGGAGGAATGCAGATTGGTACAGTCACTGTGGAAAATAATATGGAGGCTCTTTAAAATAATTAAAATGGAACTGCTTTATGATCTACTAATTTCACTTCTGGGGATATATTCAATGAAACCAAAAACACTAAGTCAAAAAATATAAGCACCCCTGTGCTCATCGCAGTGTTATTTACAATCGCCAAGCTATGGGAGCAACCCAAGTGTCCATCAATAGATGAGTAAGTAAAAAAACAATGACACCTGGAATATTGCTTGGCCACAAAATAGAATGAAATCTTACCATCTGTAGCCTGGCCATATAGCTCAGTTGGTTAGAGCATTGTCCCAATACTCCAAGGTTGCAAGTTCAATTTCTGGTCAGGGCACATACAGGAATCAATCAATGAATGCATCGATAAGTGGAAATAATGAAACAACAAGCCATTTCTCTCTCTCTCTTCCTTCCTCTCTCTCTCTAAAAGTCAGTTTAAAAAGTCTTAAGATGTATAGACAGCATGGATGGATCTAGAAGTTATTTTGCTAAGTAAATAAGTCAGAGAAAGACAAATATATGATTTCACTTATATGTGGAATTTAAAAAACAATATAAATGAACAAATAACACAGAAACAGCCTCGTTGATGCAGAGTACAGACTGATGGTTGCCAGAGGGGAAGGGGGTTGGGGAAATGGGTGAAAATGGTGAAGGGATTGAGAAGCACAGATTAGTAGTTACAGAAGAGTAATGAAGATGTAAATTTAGTACAGCTTAGAAAACATAGTTTTCTAAGTGAAACATAGTGAATAATATTGTAATAATACTCAATATAGTGAAACCATAGGGAATAATATTGTAATAACTATGTGTGGTGCCAGGCGGTACTGGAGGTATCAGGGTAAACACTTTGCAAAGTACATGACTGTCTAACCATTATGCTGCACACTAGAAACTAATGTAAAATAATATTGAAACTGAACTATATATTTTTATTTTTTTAAAGATTTAATTTATTTATTTTTAGACAGAGAGGAAGGGAAGGAGAAAGAGAGGAAGAGAAGCATTAATGTGTGGTTGCCTCTTGCATGCCCCCAACTGGGGACCTGACCCACAACCCAGGCATGTGTCCTGAGTGGGAATCGAACCAGCAACCCTTTGGTTCATAGGCTAGCACTCAACACACTGAGGCACACCAGCCAAGGACCATACTTTATTCATTGTTAGTATCCATTGAATCTAGTGTGGTGCACCTGGTGCATAGTAGGCACTCAGTAAATACTGATTAAAACAAAGCTGTGCTTAGAATCCCTGAGATACTTGTTCTTTCTGATTTTTGCCTTAGTATTAACTTCTGCTTTTGATATAAAAGCAACACAGGCACTTTAAGTAACTTAGAATTAATTGAAATTGGCTTTCAAAGATGAACCACGTTTATGCTTTTGGCATATTACAAACCTCTTGGAACTATGAGAATTCCTGCTTGAGACACAAACTACATTGAGGCACAGATGGTGAAGTTATGAATGTTTGAACATTTGATTCCTAAGCCGTATGCTATAATAGTCTAAGTCCATAATTACAAAGAGCATGGGTTTCTTTCAAACTGAACTATAATTGTAATAAATTTTAGTTTAAATATTTAAATAAATAAATACAAAGTCTGCTGATTTAAATGTTAATCTTATCTAAGTAACACCTTCACAGAAACATTCATCCTAATGTTTGACAAAATGTCTGGGCACGGTGGCCCAGCCGAGTTAACGTGGTTGAGGAGAGCACGTGGAACCACCACGAGCCCAATAGTGGCCAATGCGGCATCCACAGGCATGTCCTTAAACCGCATTTAATCTCCCAAGAAGGACAATACCAAGGTCATAATTGTGTTGAAAATGATACAGCCACCTTGCGTGCATGCACTAACCTTTTCCCCAGAAGAGGAATGCAAAGTCTTTGGGTGCTGTTTTCTCTTCTCCTAGATATTCCGTCACTGAAATACTATGATTAAGAGTGAACAATCCTTAAACAGTATAAGTAATACATCTTATGTTACATGATAAAGGGATACTAGAGAAAAGAAGACAAATGTGTTATACACACACAAATCTCTCCTCCCAGTTCCTTCGTTGTTGCATCTTTCTGACCTGAGCTTCTGACTTCCTCTTCCACTGTCACATTCTCACGTGGGTTCACCTCCTGGGTGATCTAGGATAATTCCTCAAGGGATAGGCTTTAGCAGTAATTGCCTCTGCAATATTCCTTTACCATCGAAAACAGGATATTCACAGCAATTCTTCAAGTTGGGTGTGAACACTTTTGGGAGCCATTGTTCTACCTAGCATACTCATCTTGCTTGAAACCCTTCCCAGACTCACCTTTGTTCCTAGAACAAAAAGTGCATCTCTCTAGGTACTGAAACAGCCCCTAGACATTCACTATATCATGCTTTCTGTGAGTTTTAATACCAAAGTCAGCAAGAATGGTCCAGCACTGCTGTTCTCTGGGTTTAGACTGAGGATCTCTGCTCAGGGGCTGGTAGAGCCCTGGACCTTCTGATGAAGTACACATAATGATTTTTTAATTATGCTGCCCAGCATGCAACAAAAACAGTGGGGTTTCAGAGAAAATGCACACGGTTGTGTGTGGGGAATGGTGGGCTTAAGGGAGCCAAGAAACTCTGTATGAAATCCCACCTGCTCTAACAGTCTTTCATGACACTAAAGTCTTTGCTAAGGAGATCTGCCTCAACCTTCAGCAGTCCACTGCTACCGGGGGCTACTGTGTGTGCTCCAAACAAAAACTGCCCGGATCAAGTTCTGGCTCTGCTGCTCCCAGCTGAGGGCTTGGGGCAAATGAGCCAACCTGGCTGTGCCTCAGTGTCCTCATCTACAGAAGGACCATGGTGGCAGTCCATGAATTTAGTGTGTGTGAATGGCTGAGAAGAGCACGTGGAACAGAGTGAGCCCTATTTAAGCCTCTGTTGTTATTATCCATATGGGCCATGGAAGAAAGACCCACATCAGAGTGTACTGTGGTAGAGACAATGGAGAATTTGAAATTATACACACCTGGATTTAGGATTTAGGGACCAGCCTCAAAATTCACCACCTATAGAAGCATCAAAAATTGTTTCTGAATATTAGCACTTGTAAAATATGGATAATTTGGGGAAATGTAGACACAATGTGCTAAAAATACTTAGTATACCACATGACATATTCTGGGCACTCCATAGAAGCAATCCTAAGGAGCTTCAGCCTAGAAGGAAAAGACTTAATTAACGCTAACTACAAGGCAGAAATGCCAAATATCTCAAGAGCAAGAGAACTTCAGCTCTAAGGCTGTCTCAGGAACACCCACCTCCTTGGGGAAGGAGTGAGCACACGCTTGAGCTAGGCTGATTCAATCTTGCCTCTTCCATACAGTAAGTCCACAGGCGGGCTTGGCAGGTGCTGGTGCCTGTGGTGTCGCCTCCCTCCAGGACCCCCACAGGCATCTACCCTCCTCACTACTTTTTTCTGAACCTTACCCCCCCAGTCTCTCCCGACTGCATCCAGTACTCATTTGGGGCTGGAGCCCAGAGTAAAACCATTTTCCTTTTGGTTCTCTTTGAGTGTGATGTGAGGGTGCTTCCAAGAAGCATTTCAGGTGGAGACACAATGTAGACAAAGCTGTGGCCCCAGGTGTGATAGCTTGGCTCTGGGGAGACCCAGTACTGTTACTGCCTGGAATGAGCATCATAAGGACATTGTAGCAGAAGGTTATTTGGGAGGAGGGGTGTACTAATACTAATTATAATTATAGATAATATTTACTTTGCATTTATTACATATTAACCACTAACCTAAGTGCTTCATATGTTACGCTTCTTGCAATTCTAACAACTTTATGAGTGTATTATATGATAGTTGCTGTTTCATAAATGGGAACTTGGGGCTCATAAGAATTCTGCTCAGTGCATGTAGTGAATCAGATGGGTTGGGAGATGGGGAAATCTGCCTAGGCACGAGGAAGATGACCTGAAAAAGGAAGGGACGAATGGGTGGGCTGTGTGTGTGTGCCAGTAGGAAGCAGTGATATTTGATAGCTGTGGGTGAGCTTTAAGCTAAGAGTCCTGGTAGTGAGTCATCAGGCCACTATGGCGTATGCCACTGGGATGGCCGATTTCTGCAGCCACAGGAGGTCAACATGGGGGGCTCCACTGGCTACTCTCATGGAGTCACACATGCAGTAATGCTTTGTTGTGGAAGGAGAGGGAGCACGGTACAGCCATGGGATTTATCCCCAGTGTCTTCTTTCCTGTACAAATATATTTTATCAGTACTGTGCAAATAATATCACAAAGAAATCAGGTAAACATGGGAGGAAAGACACAGCTCTAGGAAGCAGAGTATCCATGAGCTTTAGAATGATCCACTTCCCAGCACTACCATGAAAAAGGTCTCTTTTTCATATCACATGGTTGGATACTTACATGCTCGATCAATGGACTCAGAATATCCATGGCTAAGTTATAGGCAATGATAGTACTTTTTTTAAAAGAGATTTTTATTTCTTTTTTGAGAGGGGGAAGGGAGAGAGAAAGAGAGGGAGATATACATTAATTTGCCTCTCGCATGTCTCCAGTGGGGGACCTGAGGCATGTGCCCTGGCTGGGAATTGAACCAGCGACCTTTTGGTTCATACGCCAGCACTCAGTCCACTGAGCCACACCAGCCAGGACACAATGATAGTTCTTAAAATCTTCCCATGTGATGCCAACTTGCTGGCAGAACTGAGAACTAACTATTCTGTCAGGCTTTTCAAGGAATACAAACAGAAATAGATGGCAAGTGTTGCCCACAACAGATTTGTCACCCAACCAAGACAGGGCTTGTAAACACAGGATAATTAGGCACCTGTGGCAGCAGGTTCCAACTATAAAATGCTGACCATTACCTCAGATAGTAAGGTATCACCAGCCAATGAGGTCATGCAAGAGCTTCGTGGAGCGGGAGAGAGTGTGCTGGTGGTTGGATCCAGGGGCAGGACTTAGCTAAATGGCAGGGACACCCTCACTAAGGGTGAATAAATATGTGTAGGCAGAAATACAAGGCTTCAGGGAAAAATGACGAAGGTGCCAGATGTGGGGAGGAGGGGAAAAGGCATTCAATGGCTTCAATCCTCCTTCCCAGATCTGAAGAGATGGGAGCACCTCACTGTTCACTCCCAGGTAGGGGACTGGCTTCACGTCTGCACGAGGTCTTTTCTAAAAAGCCTGAGGGTATTGTCCAATGTGCTACCCTTCTAATTCCAGAGGGGGAGTGCATAGAAAAGATAGGAAAAAGGTGGAACTCAGAAGTCTCTGACTAGCATCCTCAAAATGGTTGTGGAACTATGCAGACCAGAGCTAACTACATAGCAGACTAGGCCTTTTCTTCTTGTCTTTGTGCCCAGTACAGCTCCTCCAGCAATTTCTCTTGTATTCTCTGTTAGCATTTAAAGGAGGATCTTTGTGAGAGTCTCAGTGTACTGCAGCTGTGCTATGGGAACCAGAGACAGGAGGGCTTATTTGTACTGGCGTCCAGAATACACATGGCTATCAGCGTGTTTTAGGTGGTGCAGCAAACAACAGGACAGAATTCCAGGATGCAGGGACCTAGAGGGGTGGACACTGAGTGTAACAATTTTAGTCCAGTGTCTTTTTGGTACTCTTCCTGTGTCACACCTTGTAGGAAATGAGGTTATGCTTTGATTGTAGCAACACTTCTCAAACTTTAGCAGGCATCAGAATCACCTGGGGGGCTTGTTAACACAGATTTCTGGGTGTTACAGCAAGGTGTCTGACTTAGTGGGTCTAAAGTGGAGCCTGAGAATTTGCATTTCTACCAATGCTCATAGGTAATATTGGCACTGCTGGTGTGTGACTACCTCAAGAATTGCAGAAACCCTGGTATTTCCACATTTCAGTTTCCAGAGAGTCGGTGGGTATGGCAGGGGGAGGGGCTCTCTTGAGGAGAAGAGAGAGGTAAGGTAGGAGAGGTGGGCTAACAGGCTAATGGGGACAGTCCTACTGCTTCTTCCAGACCCTGGTCCCTACCGCCCATCTGGTCCTTTACCTTCCCACTGCAGCAGAATCAGTCCCTGTGTGCAGATGCTTCCCGTGGTGTAGCCAGACCAAGAAGCAGGATAAGCTTCTTTAGAAGCTCTGATTAAATCACCAGAAGAGCTACTTTAGTGGGAGGAGTTACTTAGTATTTATTGACTCTCCACTGTAAGCCAAAAACCCATCTAGAAGCTTTAACATGCGTTGATCTCATTTGATTCTCACAGCACCCTGAAAACTTGAATGTTAGACTCGTGTCAGACAAGGGGATACCGGGGTACAGTGATTTTAAGTAACTTGCCTAGGATCAATCTCACAGTGGGTAATGGAGGCAGGAGAATTTATGATAAAAGGGAGACACATGAGCATCAAGGCCCCTCCAAGACTAATTTTTCCCTTGCCTTTCCCTCTACCAAACTCCCTCCCTGTTTTGAAGGGATGGCCCAGCCAAAGGCATTATGGGAAGTGAGAATCAGCATCTCTTAGTTTTGGATTACAGGCATATATTATGTCATTTGCACTGTTTGAATATACTGTTAAGAGATATACATCTAATACAAGTGATAAGTAAACCCTTGGATTGTGTGATAATTAAATTAATAAAGAGAAGTGGAACAACACTTTGGAGAGACAGCATAAATATGTTTCTGATGACTAGAAATACCACTGTCAACAAAGGTGACATAAAACAATACATTGCTAGACAAAGGCATCCATGACAAAGTAGTGTGCAGCATCAGCTAAAATATTATTGAAGAATAGTCTATATGCAGAACTGGTTTTCATGTGCAAGAATATGACAACAATCCAAAATAGTCAATAATGTTACCAATACTGAGTTCTATTAAAATTCAAAAATCAATCAATCAACCATGCTAGAGAAGTTAGATGATCTTTCTGTTCTTGTTACAGAAAATTATGTCATAAAATTATTGTGACATATCAAGTGGTATTCAGCCACTACCCCTGCAAATGTAGCAATAGAATAATTATATAACTATGTTAGACATTTAAGTAACATGTTACTTTTCTAGATTTTGTGGTATTTCTTTGTCAGTTTTTTAATTGATAATTTGTTGTAATTTATTATTTAAAAATACTGTTATAAAACTGCTTTTGCATTTATACCACTGTTTTCTTTCTTTTTTCCTTAAAAATCTCTCCCTCTATTATACAAGCCTCAGGCCTCAGACTCCTGGTTTTCCCTAGTGAGTTAAGTACTGTCTTCCCTCAGGCAGGGGGCAAGGCAGAAGTGTGTAGTTGGATTGGGCCCGTTGGGATGTCTTTTCAACTCTACTTTCTTTTGATTAATAAAATTATGTGGTTTACAAGTGTACAATTCTGTAATACATTATCTGTATAGCATACTGTGTGTTCACCACCCAAAGCCAAGTCTCCTTCTTCCACCATTTATGCCCCCTTTACCCTCTTCTACCTCCCCACTTTCCGTCTGGTAATCACCATACATTGTCTGTCTGTGTGATTCTTTATTTTTTGCTTAATCCCTTCCCTTTTTTCACCCAGGCCCTAACCCCATCCCAACACCCCTGACAGCGGTCAGTCTGTTCTCTGAATCTATGAGTCTTTTTCTATTTTTTTGGTTTGATTATTTTGTTCATTAGATTCCTCATATAAGCAAAATCATATGGTACTTGTCTTTCTCTAACTTGGCTTTCTCTGCCTAACTTATTTCACTTAGCATAACAGTCTCCAGGTCCATCCATGGTGTTGCAAAAGGTAAGATTTCCCTTTTTATAGCCAAGTAGTATTCCATTGTGTAAATGTACCATAGTGTCATTAACTGGTAGGTACTTGGACAGCTTCTAAATTATGGCTATTGTAAATAATACTGCAATAAGATAGGGGTGCATGCATTCTTTTGAATTAGTGTTTGGGGTTTCTTCATATATCTTCCTAAAAGTGAAATTGTAGGATCATAAGGCAGTTCCACTTTTAAATTTTTGAGGAAATTCCATACTGTTTTTCACTGTGGCTGCACCAATCTGCATTCCCACCAACAGTGCATGAGGTCACCCTTTTCTCCACATCCTTGCCAGCACTTGTTTTTTGTTGATTTATTAATGATAACTATCTAGGCAGGTATGAAATGATATCTCATTGTGGCTTTAATTTGCATCTCTCTGATGATTACTGAAATTGAGCACTTTTTCATATGTGTATTGGCCATCTATATGTCACCTTCAGAGAAGTGTCTTTTCAGGTCCTTGGCCAACTTTTTAATTGAGTTATTTGTTTTTTTGGTGTTGAGTTATATGAGTTCTTTATAAATTTTGGATATTAACATATTATCAAATATCATAAGCAAAGATGTTCTCCCATTCAGTGGGTTTTTACATTCTGTGGATGGTTTGTTTTCATGTGCGAACAATTTTTAGTTTGATATAGTCCAACTTATTTATTTTTTTATTTTGTTTCCCTTGCACAAGGAGATATATCAGGGAAAAAAGTATTGCTACAAGAAATTTCTGTGATCTTATTGCCTATGTTTTCTTCTAGGATTCTTATGTTTTTGAGTCTTACAAATCAAAGTGTAAGACTCATTACAGATCAAAATGTAAAGGATTAAATCTTTAATCCATTTTGAGTTTATTCTTGTGTGTGGTGTAAGAAGGTGGTCTACTTTCATTTTTTTGCATGAATCTGTCAAATTTTCCCAACACTATTTATTGAATAAACTGTCTTTACCCTGTTGTATGTTCTTGCCTCCTTTATCAAATATTAATGGAAGATAGAGCCTGGGGTTTATTTCTAGCCTCTCTATCCTGTCCCATTGATATACCTGTCTGTTTTTATACCTGTGCTATGCTGCTTTGATTACTATGGCTTTGTAGGATAGTTTGATGTCAGGTAGTGTGATACTTCCAACTTTGTTCTTCTTCTTCAACATTTCTGTGGCTATTCTTAGTCATTTGTGTTTCCATATAAATTTCTGGAATATTTTTCTAGTTCTGTGAAACACATCATTGCTATCTTGAAAGAATTTTCATTGACTTTATAGATTACTTTGGGTAATATAGACATTTTAATGATGTTAATTCTTTGTATCCATGAACACAGTATATGCTTCCATTCATTTGTATTTTCTTCAGTTTCTTTCTTCAGTGTCTTATAATTTTCCAGGCACAGGTCTTTTACATCCTTGGTTAAATTTATTCCTAGGTATTTTATTTTATTTTATGCAAGTATAAACGGGATTGTTTCCTTAGTCTTCCTTTCTCAGGGTTTATTGTTGGTGTATAAAAATGCAACAATTTCTGGATATTTCTTTTGTATCCTGCTACTTTACATAATTCATTTATCAGTTCTAGTAGTATTTTCTGTTGGAATACTTAGAGTTCTTTATGTACGGTATATGACATCTGAAACAGTGACAGTTTTACTTCTTCCTTTCCAATTTGGATGCTTTTTGTATCTTTTTCTTATCTCATTGTTGTGGCTAGGAATTATAGTACTTTGATGAATAAGAGTGGAGAAAGCAGACATCCCTGTGTTGTTCCATATCTTAAGGGTAATGCTTTTAGTTTTTGCCTATGGAATATGATATTGGCTGTGGGTTTGTCATAGATAGTCTTTATTATATTGAGGTACATTCCCTCTATTCCCACTTTGCTGAGAGGTTTGTTTTTTTTTTAATCATAAATCCATGATGGATTTTATCATATGCTTTTTCTGCATCTATTGATAGGATCATAGTATTTTTATTCTACATTTTGTTTATGTGGTATATCATGTTAATTGATTTGAAAATACTGTACCAACCTCACATCCCAAGAATAAATCCCACTTGATCATGGTGTATGATCTTTTAAATATATTGCTGGATTTTGTTTGCTAATATTTTATTGAGGATTTAAGCATGTATGTTTTCCAGGAATACTGGCCTATAATTTTCTTTCTTTGTAGTGTCTTTATCTAATTTTAAAATTACAATAATGCTGGCTCTGTAAGATGAGCTTGGTAGTTTACCCTCCCCTTGGATTTTTTGGAATAGTTTGAGAAGAGTAGGTGTTAGTTCTTTGAGTGTCTGGTAAAATTTACCTGTGCAGCCATCCATTGCAGGACTTTTGTTTGCTGGGATTTTTTTTATTACTGCTTAAATTTTATTCATTATATTAAATCTATTCAAATTAGCGGATTTTTCCTAATTCAATATTGGAACATTGTATGTTTCCAGAAATTTATCAATTTTGTCCAGATTGTCCAGTTTGTTAGCATTTAGTTCTTCATACTATTTTCTTAAAATCTCTTGTATTGCTGTGGTGTCAGTTGTTACTTTCCCTTTTTCATTTCAGATTTTATTTATTTGGGTTCTCTCTCTTTACTTCTTGATGAGTCTAGTTAAAGTTATGTTAATCTTTGTTATCTTTTCAAATGGCCAGCTTTTGATTCCATTCATCTTTTATATTGTTTTTTTTAGACTTTATTTCATTTATTTCTGCTCTAACTTTTATTATTTTATGTCTTATACTTCCTTTGGACTTTGTTTGCTATTCTTTTTCTAGTACCTTTAAGTGTAAAGTTAGGTTATTTCAGATTTTTTCTCTTGATGTAGTTCTCAAGTCCTGCTATGAATTTCTTTCATAGAACTGCTTTCATTGTGTCCCATACATTTTTGGGGTTATTGTGTTCTCATTTTTATTTGTTTTACAATATCTTCTTTTTTATTTTTATTTATTTATTTTTTGTTTTTGTTTTTAGCAGAAATGCAGGGGAAGAGAATGGGAGGGGTGAGAAGGGGGAGAAGAGGAAGGCAGGGACCAAGCTCCTAACCCACCTTACTCTCCTTTCTTTTTTTAAATTTTATTTATTTATTTTTAAAGAGAAGGGAAGGGAGGGAGAAAGAGAGGGAGAGAAAAGTCAATGTATGGTTGCCTCCTGTATGCCCCCAACTGGGAACCTGGCCCACAACCCTGGCACGTGTCCTGAGTAGGAATCAAACTGCCAACCCTTTGGTTCGCAGGCCAGTACTCAATCCAGTGAGCTACACCATCCAGGACTGTTTTACAGTATCTTCTAATTTCTCCTTTGATCTCATTTTAACCAATTTATTGTTAAGGAACATGTTATTTAGCCTTCATGTCTTTGTGTGTTCTTCAGTTTTTCTCTTATGATTGATTTTTAGCTTCATGATATTATTATCAGAAAAGATACTTGACATGATTTTAATTTTCTTAAATTTATTGAGGCTGTTTGGTGCCCTAACATGTGGTATATCTGAGAAAATGTTCAGTGTGCACTTGAAAACAAATATATTTTGATGCTTTGTGGTTAAATGCTCTGAAGGTATCAATTAAATCCCTCTGATCTAGAGTGTCACTTGAGGCTGCCGATTCCTTGTTGATTTTCTGTCTGAAAGATCTATCTACTCAGGTCAATGGGTGTTAAAATCCCCTACTATGACTTTGTTACTGGCAATCTCTCCCTTTATGTCCATTAAGTTTTTCTTTATGTATTTAGGGACTTTAGGGAGTTGGGTTCATAAAAATTTACATGAATCATATGCTCTTGTTAAATTGCTCTCTTTATCATTATTTAATCTCCTTTGTTTCTTATTATAGCCTTTGTTTATTTTGTATTTATAGCCTTACAGTTTATTTTGTCTCATAAAAGTATTGCTACCCAAGTTTTTAAAATTTCTATTTGTATGAAATTCTTTTTCCATCACTTTACATTTAGTCTTTGTGTGTCTTTCTTTCTGAAATGGGTCTGTTGTAGACAACATACATATGGGTCTTGTATTCTTATCCATTCAACTACCTTGCATCTTTTGACTGGTGTATTTAAGTCATTTATATTTAAAGTAATTATTAATAGATACATATTTATTGTCATTTCTTATACCCATGGTTATTTTTTCTTCTTTTCTTTTTAAAGAAGATGCTTTAACATTTCTTGTAATACTGCTTTAAGCTGAGTAATAACCTCCTTTAGCTTCTTCTTGTCTTGGAAACTTTTTATATGTCCTACAATTTTCAATGATAGCCTGGCTGGGTAAAGTAGTCCTGGTTTTAGGTACTTGTTTTTAATTACTTCAAATACTTTATGCCAATCCCTTCTGGCCTGAAATGTTTCTTTTGAGAAATCAGCTGACAGTCTTATGGGAGCTGTCTCATAGGTAACTAACTGTCTTTCTTTTGCTGCTTTTAAGAATCTTTCTTTGTCTTTCTTAATTATGATGTGTCTTGGTTTGGGCCTCTTTGAGGTCATCTTGTTTGGAATTCTCTGCATTTCCTGGACTTGTGTGTCTTTTTCCTTTACCAGGTTAGAAAAATTTTCACATTATTTTTTCAAGTAGGTTCCCAATTACCTTGCCCTCTCTCTTCTCTGGTACCCCAATGATGCAATATTACACTTCACATTGTCCCAAAGGACTCTTAAACAGCATTTTTAAAAATTCAGGGTTTTTTGTTGTTGTTGCTCTCATTGGGTGTTTTCTGCTAACTTGTCTTGCAAATTGTTGGTTCAGTCCTCTGCTTCATCTGCTGTTGATTTCTTCTAGTGTATTCTTCATTTCAGATATTGTAGTCTTCATTTCTGACTAGTTTTTTTATGCTTTGTATGCTGTTTTTGAAGTTAAGTTCTCACTAAGTTCCTTAAAGTTCTGACTAATATCCTTGAGTATTCTTAAAGTCTTTTTTTTGAACTCTATTATCTGGTAAATTTCTTACCTCCATTTCACTTAGCTCTTTTTCTGGAGATTTCTCTGGTTCTTTGATTTATGGCATTTTTCTTGGTCTCCCCATTTTGGCTGCATCTTTGTGTTTTTTTCCTATGTATTAGGTGAATCTACTATATCTCCCAGTCTTGGTTAGGTGGTCTTATATTGTAGTTGTCCTCTGGGACCCAGTGGTGCAGTCTTCTTGATCACTTAAGCTGAGCACTCCAGGAATGACCCTTGTGTGGGTTATGTGAGCTCTCCTGGTGCGAGTTTTACTATTGGCTTTTCCTTGCATGGCTTCAACCCTGAGGTTGCCAGTATGGAGATCAACCATACTGTGATCTCCATACTGGCAACCTCACTGTGAAGATGCTGACCACACCAAACAGAATTCAGCTCAGCAGGATGTGATGTGCTGCTTGTGGAGGTAATTGAATCCTGCTCTGATATTGTCTGAAACTTGCCACTAGATATGTTGAAGCTGTGGCCTCTTAGGAGGGACTCCAGTGCAGATCAGTGTCAGACTCTGCTTGTGTTTGGCCCCAGGCAACCTTATTTGAGCTACAGAGTGATCCACAGTTTGCAGGTGCCTCTGCTGGGTCTGGGTGTGTGTACAAAGAGCCAGGATATGCACCAAGGCTGACTTCCACCAGCTCTTTTCTAGGGATAGGTTAGAAAAAGGCCCAAGTCACCCCAAGATCTGCTTTTGCTTGCCTCCACTAGCTGGCTGACTATTAGGTTCAGTTACTGAAAGAATCGCTGGTGGTATTCAAGTTGCATGAGGTAAATTCTCAGTGAATCACCAAGTGGAGGTGAGTAGTGTTCACCAGACTGATACAGATTCAAACATGGTGCCAGTGCTACATCTGAGGTCACTCAGCAAAAGTTCTAGGGTATATCAAATCTAGCTCCCCTCAGCAGGGTTCCTGCAGAACTTTGTGGAGTTGTCAGAGTGTGACCAGTAGTGTTTTCAGGCCCAAATAGACCAAATTTTGGCCATGCAAAAGAAGGGTTCTTTACTGGTCAGATGTGCAAGGGAAAATAATGGGCCTGTCCTAGAGCCACACAACTCAGTCTGTCCAGAATTCTGCCCCATCTTTCTAGAGAGCCTGGGCTCAGCAGGCAAGGTTGCTGGGAGTCAGGAAGGCAGGGCTAATGGATCTTCTGTTAGGGAGTGCCAGTCAAGATTGCAGGAAGGTGGGGGGATTATTTCTACTCCAAAGCCACACAAGTCAGTTACTAACACTCCCTGAGCCTGCCTGGACCTCTACTCCTGGGCCCCAGGCAGCCAACTCTTCCAAAAGGTACATGAACTTTGCAGGGCAGGAGAGTAGGGGGGAGGGTGGGGCTACTGTTTTCCTCCAGGCTGATGCAGTAAGGAGGGGAGTGCTTGACACAGGAAAGATGGCATTTATGGTGTTAGAGGGATACAACACAGGGACACTGGCTGCTGTCCCTTTAGCTTTTTCTCTGGAGCCAAAAAACCCTGTTTCTCCTCACACTCCTCTAGTCTGCTCTGCCTTCCCTCTGCAGGAGCGCAGGGTGAGTGGTTGTGAATGAGATTTTGTAACTGGACCTTTAGGAAGGTGTCTGAGATTCTAGAAGACTCTCATCTCTCCCTGGAAGTCAGAATAACTGATGATTTTCAGAGACAGATGTTATGTGGGCACCTCTTCCCAGTTCTGGAGCTCTGGGATGGGAACCTGATGTAGAACTGAGACCCCGTCCCCCAGTGCTCCTCAGGGAGAGTATTTGAGGTTGAGATACCCCTCTGGATACTCAGCCACTGCACATGGCTGTGGGGCCAGTGTTTTTTGATTCTACACCCTTCCTACCAGTCTCAATGTAGCTTCTTCTGTAGATCCTTGGTTATAGGTTTATTTATTTATTTATTTATCTATCTATTTATTTATCTATTTATTTATTTATTTATTTTTAGAGAGAAAGAAAGAGAGAGAAAGGCATTGATTTATTGTACCACTTATTTATGTATTCATTGGTTGATTCTTGTATATGCATGGATCAAACCTGCAACTTAGGGATATCAGGACAATGCTTTAATCAACTGAGTTATTTTTCCTGGGCCAGTTATAAGATTTATATTCAGCTAGTCTTCAGTTGGTTATTTATGTTGATTGTTCTATATTTTAATTGTAAGTTCAGTTTAGTCCTGGGAGGGGGTGAGTGTACCTACCACCTACTTCACAACCATCTTGGATAGCTCCTGAATCAATGGACTTGGAATAAATAGGATTACCTCTCATAGTATGGGTGGGCCTCAGCCCATCAGCTAAAAGCCTGAATAGAACAAACACTGACCTCCAACCAAGAATGAGTTCTGCAGGAGAAACTTTTAGACTTGACCTGAAAGATTAACTTCTTCCTGAACTTCTAGCCTGCCAGGCTCCCCCATCAGATTTTTGGACTCACCAAGTCTCCACAGTGGTGTGAGCCTATTTCTTTCCTGCTCATTTTCTCTGGGCCAAGACTCAGCTGCATGCCCTTAAGTAATTGCAAGAGAGGCTGGAAATCCAGGAGTTTTCTGTGTGTCACAAAAGATGAACAATTAATTTGGTGAACAGCTAGTCAATCTGTGCCAAACTAAGAACTTGGAGGTACATTTATGAGACAAGTGGTCCACTCTCGTATAATCCTATGTTCTCAAAGTCCTTAGAGGAAAGTTTCTCTGTCATTTGTTCACCTTGGAGGAACTTCTGCTTGGGTGCAACCTGGACTAGGGTGATAAGCCTTACTGACAAATATTTAGTTTTATGTAGTTCTGGACACCTCCTCAGAACTAACTTAGATATGTAGTAAAAAGGACTCAACCAGTCATTGCTGGCTTTTAAGAAGCAGAAAGGGTGTACAAGCTAAGGTGTAGGTGGCCTTTAGGAGTTGGGGTGGCCCTATGCTGACACCAGTAAGGGAGCAGGGACCTCAGTCCTGCAACAACATTGAATAAATTTCTGCTAACAACTTGAACAAGCAAGGAATCAGATTCACACCCAGAGCCTCCACAAAGGAAGGCAGCCCTTTCTGACCTCTTCACTGTAGCCCAGTAACACCTACATCAGGCCTCTCACTACAAAACTCTAAGACCTGGTAAGGACTAGGATATGGGGCAAGGGAACAGGAGTCAAGGTTGAGGCCTAGGCTTCTGGCTGATGACATCGGATGATGTTAATCTCGTTGACCTGTTGGAGGACAGTGAAAAGAACAGGTTAATGGGAGAGAGAGACCAGAACTTGGTTCACGACAGGCTGAGTTGCAGGTACATTTCAGACATCCTCCCTTCACCCTCAAAAACAGCAGGACAGCCAGTTCATTTTCTCTGCTAGCTGCTGAGATGCCTGGGGAACTGTGTTCAGTTGTGTGGAAGGTATTTGAGAGCACAACCCCAATTTTCAGGAGCACAACCAGAAAGTATGGAAGGTCCTAGTGGCATTCAAGTTCGAGATGAAGTTATTTCTTAAGGCTCAGCTCCACCTCAAATTTACTAAAGTTTAGTTACATAAGATAACAAGTAAGAACTCTGCCTACATTGTCATTTTGATTTGGGTTTCAGGGATTCTAGCCTCTAAACCAAAAATTGTCATGAAGCAGCTATGAACAGTGCGAGCCATCGCTCTGCATGATGAGGGCAGCTGTGGCCCCAAGGAACCTCACTGCAGATGCAGAAGTGGCTGAGGAGGGGGAACCTGTCCCAGGAGTGGTGCCCTGTGCTCTGGGCTGAGGCACTGACAACTGCCGGCTCTGCCCTGGGGTTGGGTGGCAGGGATCAACTCAGACCCCAAGAATTATGTGGGTTATTTTGGGAATTATCTTCTGGGATCAGGATGTGTCATTGTTACCTACAATGTAATAAAGCTGTGGGGCTGACTCCTCCTCTTTTAACTGATTTCTGTTGACTCCATTGAGTAAGTTGTCTCATTCACTCAGGAGAGGGGAGAGGAGAGGCCTCCTGTTGCAGGGTCTCCCTCTTTCACCCCTATGGGAGCCTTCTTGAAGGGCTGGATTTATGCTCAAGGGCCCCTCTCCTCCACTGGGCTCCCCTTTAGGACCAAATAGTGTTCACTGGGGTTCAGATCATGAGCAAGAGTGTGCTTGTGGGGGCTGTATATAAAACAGGTTCATCCAGAACAATGCTTCTTAGTGAGTCATTCCCTCCTGATTGTGAGCTGGCTGAGGTCTTCTTTGCAAGAATCACATGACCACACATTCATTAGATTTTTATGGACAGTGTGAGCAAAGCTTCTGTGCAACAATATCCGCTGGGCCAGGAGTCTTGGTTGCCCAGGACATGCACCAACTCAAACATGACACCTGCAGGGACACCACCACCACCCCCACTCTCCAGGTGAAAAAATGATGCTGAGGGAGGTCTGTGATATGACCAAAGTCATCCCACTTCAAGAGGCAGAAATTAGAATTGAATGTGAATTTTCTGACTCCAATTTTAGAGGGAGTTGACCCCTGGGCTTCCCTCTAGTCCCAATCTCTATGAATCTGTTCTAAAAGCAGCCTTTATTGGAAATAAAGTGGCCTTGCCAGCAGCCAGCCTCCTCACCTGCCTCCTCCCAGAGCTCTTGTCCTCCTAGCTCTGGCCCCGGGGTCCTCAGGCCAGAAATCTGCTTGGAAGCAGAGGCTGGAATTTTAGAGGTTCCTCAGCTGGAATCTCTATGTTGCTGCACCTTCCCAGACTGTGAGTTTCCTTAGAAAGTAAGGAGGTAATAAGGGGAGACACTGTGATACCCAAGCAGGGATGCAGAGAACTGGACACCTGCTGTCTGTCCTATTCTGTTCACTACTGGTGAGCCTTTCCCCGGGTGCCCCCTGTGGTTACCTCTGAGACCCCTTTGTCTTCTGAAGCATGCTACCGCCCCTCCCAAGGATCTCACTAAGAAGCATTGTTCTAGATGAACCTGTTTTATATATAGCCCCCACAAGCACACTCTTGCTCATGATCTGAGCAAGCCTCACTCTTAGACCTCTTCAGCTCTTCTGCACTGGGGAAAGGAACACATGCTGGGAGTGCTAAGTACTAGTCCTGGAAACCTGGGGCTGGAGCTGGCAGGGGAGCAGCTCCACCTGTTCTTACCTGGGCCATCTCACTCAGCCAGGTTGTCTCTGAGCTGATAGAAATGTGGGGACATACGGGACAGTAGAGCCCAACTCCTCCCGACACAGCCAGCCCTCCTCCCTGTACAGCAGGTACAGGCTACTTTCCTCTCCAGCCTTCTGATTTGACCCTTCCCCCTGCTCTCAGCCTCCTTCCTTCCTGTTTACACACTTGCATTGGATTTGCCTCCTCTCTCTCACTGAAGCACTGTCCTTGATCTTTTCTCCCCACACTTTACCCACCTCCCTGCACACCATTTTATCTCTCTTCTCCTTTTTCTTTCATGTGCTCTATTTCTCCCCCTCTTACCATATGCTCTGTCTCTCAGCCACGTTTTTCCTCTCAGCTCGATTTCTGCCCTTCCCTCTTTATTTACTCACCATTGCCTCATTCTCTGGTCCCCTACTCTCTCATCTGAAGAGGATCCCGACCAATGATATCGTGCTGTAAACCACCTTGAGCCCCAGCTCCCCCAGGAAGTCCTAAGGGAATCTCAGACTGTTCTGGAATGAGAGGCAACAAAGGGTAGGAAGGGCAAAAAGATTTTTCACCTTGTAAATATGGGATCTTTTATTCTCCTGAACCTGTGGGTCCTTAGCACTCCTCTGTGCAGCCTGGCTTACTGCCTCGAAAGGGAAAGGAAATCAACACACTTGGGACTACTGGATGAACATTATCCTGGCTGGAAGTTTCACAGAATGTGCCTGTGTTCAAAGGTGGTCCTTGTGATGCAACTAAGGCCACCACCTGGACACTTTGCAGACGGGGAGACCCCTGTCCTCACTGGGGATTCTGCTGGGATGGCAAGTTTATTTGACCTTTATTTGGAATCATCATGAGAACATCTTCTCTCTGCATGTGGTAAGAAGCCATATGTCCTACAAGAAGCATAGCCAACTTTGCAGCCTTGGATTTTTTTTTTCTTTTCTGATGTGGGTGGGAGTGAGAAGGGGGTGGACACATCTCCAAGGCGAGGAGTAAGAATTGAAAACAATTTTTATTTTAGGATCTAGAGATTGCAAATGTCCTGGCACTTTAAAAATGTCTAACTAAAGAGGAAGATTGTAGGCAAATAAAAATTTTTAAGGGCTCTCTGTTCAGTTCTTGCCTATAAATGAGGCCACAGTGGAGGTATGATATTGGCTTTACTCAGTTACTCTCCCCTCATGTCATCGTCACTCCTTTGCAAAGAACAGCACCTCTGCTGTCCTCCCCTGCCTTGTTCCTCCATCAGGGTGCATTGTTTGTCCCTGGGGTATGTTGTCACATGCAGTTTGTCCTGGGGATGCACTGTTACTACTCTCTTATAGAAGTCCAGTCACAGTAATGGCTTCTTGAACAATTCTATTTCTTCCCAAAGGCATGGTTTTGTTGGGGGAAAGCATCATTGCTAGAGCTAAAGGTAATAGAAAAGATTCAACAGTGTCCTCCAGGATGTGGGAATCTTTTCCATTTGGTACCTGTAACAGACTGACCCTTTTCCTTCTGGACACTGCAGGTGCCAGCACCTCCTCCCACTTAGCCTATGTCATGCCCAAGGTCGCAGGACAGAGTGCCCCAGCTAGCGATGCGGAGTCCTGGCATGGGCGTGACCTCCCCCACTGCCAACATCCATGCTCCAGGGTTGTGCATTTCCTCAGTCCCCATGGCAGCATAGACTTGGCATTTGGGGACACTTGAATCCACTGAGACACTGTTATCATACAGAGAGATGTCAAATAGGCAGGCAGGGTGAGGACAGAGGGCGAGACCCTGGAAGGCTGTCGTTAGTGGATATGACGAGGAATAGGGAGGGCACTGGCAAAGAGACATCATGCTGAGTGTTGAAGAAGGGCCTTAGGCTAATAGGTGGGCTTTTCAAAGCATGTAGCTTGAAGATACTATGTGGATCACATATAGGGATTTGGATCCCAAGACTTCTAGTTGCAGTTAGAATTATGGCCTTAGGGTAATTAGAAGAACTTGGGTTGGGTTCACATCATCCTTTTATTCAGTCCATGACAACATTCAGTCAGTCCTCCACTAGAGTGACAGGGTCTTTAGGACCAGGACTTCATTGCATCCCCATGTGTCTCACATGGGGCCCTACACATGGCAGACACCCAAAACTGTTCCTTGAATGTTACACTAGGAAGTATTGCAAAGCTGGCTCTTTTCTCTTTGGCCTTTTCAGGACCAGAACCAACAACTGGGTCTAGAGAGAAGGAGCAGTGATTGGCTCAAAGTGTTACTGCAGGATCACTTTCTTTGTTGTGACTCTTTTTTCTGTAAATACTACTCTCCCTGAAAAGCACATGTGACAAACTGAAAGACAGCTGCAAATCTCTGCACAATCTCTCCTCTGCCTGACAGGGAGACTGTTAGCTTTCACCTTCTGTCTGTTGCAGTACCGAAATGCTCCCTCTGGGACACTATCTGGAACACAAACATCACAGTCTGAGAAGCCCAAGCCACATGGCAAGCCCACATGCAGGGTCTCAGGTTGAGAGTCCACATGAGCCCAGCTTCCCAATCCTAGCACAGAGCCAGTGAAGCCCTCTGGACCCTCCAGGCCAGGCTGTCCTTCAGGTGAATACCTCCAGGTGACCTCTGTCAAAGTCCTGTGAATCAAAATAATCACCTTGCAAAGTTCTCTCCAAATGTTTGAAATTGTGACACATAATAAAGAGTGATTGTTTGGAGGCCCAAGTAAGTTGTTATTTAGCACCATTTAACTGTCATAGCAGGCAACATGCTTACCATGGCAAGTGTCATTGGCTTCACTCAGTTACTCTCCCCTGATGTCACTGTCACTCCTCTGCAAAGGCCCTGTACTTCTACCTCGTTTCTAGTGTCCTCAAAACTCTCCCTGACCTTCTGGTCAAGAACTGCAAGCCTTGAGTGATGAGTTCAAAGAGGAAACAAGAGAAAAGCCATGGTGGGAGTCAGAAGGACCCTCAGCCAGTACTGTACTTAATGGGTGCCAGGTCCTCCAGCCCCTCCTCATACAGATACCATGACCACAGTTCCATGAGGGACATGGAATGTTTTTGCATCTCCATTACCCAGAAAGGGGGAAGAGGCTCATTTCTATCAATATGCAAACTGGTGTACATTTTGTTCACACCCTGGCTCTTCTGCTCCTTAAGCAGGGCCAATAGCTCCAGAAAACTTTAGACAATGTTTCTCTATGCTAGCTACACTTGTCTGTGGCCTTTAAAGGTAAACACACCTCTGTTAGAAGCATGTAGCTCTTGAGGCATTCAGAAAAGTTCTCCTCCTGGACTTAGCCAAGGTCAGAATCAGGAATGGCCACTGCACTGGAACAGGCTGGCTGCCAAGAGTTTAGAGATCCTGTGCTGAGCCCAGGCTCCAGAGAAGCTTCTAGGAGAAAAATCCACCCAGAAGCTCCTCTAGATAGAGATTTGAGTAGTCATAACTCAGCTACCCAAAGTGGGTTATTCGTCCAAGTAAGAGCAGCAAGAGAGCACTGAAGGTTTGGCCGAAGGGGCCAAGGGTCAGAACCCTGTATCCTGATTGTCAGTTAATTGGATTGAGCTTCCTCCAGCCAGGGATGGACACACTCCTGCCTCAGAACTGAATAAGCAG
>PVIA01008953.1:0-30183 GCA_004024845.1 Tonatia bakeri
TCCATACTTGCTGACCACCTAATTCCCATTTCTTAACAATGAGGCACTCTAGTCAGCCTAGTGTTTCTGTGAGGGAAGAGCTGTGCTTAGAGGGGGAGTGTCTCCAGACCTGCTCAGACTAGATCCTTATTCTTGGCATCAGGCCAACTGTAGAGTTGTCTCTCCCAGCTCAGCTCATCCTTGTCCCTAGACAAAGCTCTACCTCTACCCCGCTAACCCCTGCCTTCCTTCTGGGGCTGGCAAAGGTAGGTGCTCACAGATAACACTTTCTGCTCTCACACTGCCCCTCACCCATCAGAGAGCCTTTTGTGGACCTCAGCTGGTAGGGTATGAGGACAAGATGGTGTGAATGCTGGGGTGTACCATCTGGTGGGGTTGGGGTCTTTAGATTGAGGCCTGACCCTGGGAATATTCAGGTGAAGGCAAATCCATCCAGAGCAGGGTGAGTCACACTCAGAGTGGGTGAGAGGGCACCTAGATCTGCTTCTCCAGGGATGAGACTTCCTTTCCAGAAAGCCAGAGACCAAAAGCATTCATCTGCAACTTTGGGTGAAAGGACTGACAATCCTGGGGGTCAGAAGAAGGGGGAACAAGTCCCCAGTGCTTTTCTGTAGGTCTTCAATGTTCAGCCAGAGCTGGCCTCTTTTGGGTACTCCAGCCTCCTCCCCTATGCACTCCATTGCCACGCTCCAGTCATATTGACCAAAAGGCAAGACTGAGTTTTCCTCAAGGTCTTCCCTTTACCTGGCAAACATTTTCTCCAGGTCCCCAAGGAGATTGCTCCACCATCAGGGCATTACTCAGATGCCACCACTTTGGAAAGGCCTGTCGCATCTCCTCCAAGATGACTCCCTGCTTTGTCATTACTTTGTTTTACCTGTACCACTTCCCTTTCTCTAAGATGATCTTATTAAATAAATTATTAATAAATAACAGTAGTAATAGTAATAAAGGCAGCTTTATTTATCACTTACTATCTTCTAAGGCCTTGATGCATTTTAACTCAGTTATCTTCAAAGCAACGATGTGATGTAGCATCTACTATTATCTCTACTTTATACTTGGGGACCCTGAGTCAGAGAGAGTAGTTCAGCATTGTGCTCATGTTCCAGAGAGACTGTCCATCCTGTTTGCTGCTGTGTCCTTGGCATCTGGCACATGGAAGGAGCCCAGGGAATATTTTAGAAAGAAAAGATTGTGGCAGGAGAATGCTAGCCTCCCAGCCCTTAAGAAAGGAGTCCAGGTGCCTCCCTCCCTCGAGCCATTGCTGTAGCATAAGTGGCTGAGGGCAAAAGTCTAGTTGAGGCCCTAGCTTGGGGAAGATAGCAGCTAGGGATCTCTAGCTGCTTCATGGAGTCAGTCTGGCCTTGAAAACATCCTGCAAAACCTCTGGCTTTGGAGATGGGAATCTGAACCCAGAAGCCTCCTTATCACATTTTTGGACTTACAGCCCAAATGGAGGCATAGTTAGATACACTGTGCCTCCTCTCACAACCAAAAGAAGGACAACAAATATAAAAATAAAAAAACAACCAGAAATGCCAGAAAATTGAACTGTGTGGAAGTCTGACAGCCAAGGAGTTAAAGAATAAACATTCATTCAGGCTGGGAGGAGGGGCAGAGATGGAAGCAGGGGTGGAGAAGACTTGAAACAAGGCAGCAGCTGGAGAACTGGGGCCGACAAGGCAGTGGCTTATGGACCAGGAGAGGTGGTGGCTGGTGGAGTGGGTGGTTCCACATTTGCATGTGAATAAACTGGGAGGAAAAATTGGGGATCGAGACAGACCTTGCCACTCAGGGTTCCAGTGCAGGAAAATAAAACCTCAAAACCTCTGACTGGAAACACGTGTGGAGGTTGCAGTGGCAGGATAAACTCCCAGACTCACAGGAGAGTTCATTGGAGAGACCCATAGGGACCTAGGACATACACAAAACCACCCGCCCAGGAATTAGTACCAGAAGAGCCCAATTTGCTTATGGGTAGTGGCAGAAGTGACTGAAAGCTGGCACAGACCAGCAAGCGGCACTCTTCCCTTTTGGACCCTACCACCCCACATACAGTGTGACAACATAGTGATGGGGGTTGTTCTGCTCTGGGGAATACCTAAGGCTCCAATCCTTATTATATAACAGGCACGCTGAGACCAAAAAAAAAAAAAAAAGGCCCAAATGAAAGATCAGATCAAAGCTCCAGAAAAAAATACAACTAAGTGACAAAGAGATACCCAACCTATCAGATGCACAGTTCAAAACACTGGTAATAAGGATGCTCACAGAAATTGTTGAGTATCATTGCAAAAATAGAGGAAAGAGTAAAGGCTATAAAAAGTGAATTAAAGGATAAAGCACAGGAAACCAACAGTGACAGGAAGGAAACTGAGACTCCAATCAATGGTTTGGACCGGGGGGAAGAAATAAACATTAAGCAGAGCAAAATGAAGAAAGAAGAATTAAAAAAAAATGAGGAGAGGCTTAGGAACCTCTGGGACAACTTTAAATGTTCCAACATCCGAATCACAGGGGTGCCAGAAGAAGAAAAAGAGCAAGAAATTGAAAACTTATTTGAACAAATATTGAAGGAGAATTTCCCCAATCTCACAAAGGAAACAGACTTCCAGAAAGTCTAGGAAGCTCAGAGAGTCCCAGAGAATTTGGATCCAAGGAAGCACACACCAAGGCACATCATAATTACATTACCCAAAATTAAATATAAAGAGAGAATCCTAAAAGAAGCAAGAGGAAAGGAAAGAGTTACCTACAAAGGAGTGCCCATCAGACTGTCAGTTGATTTCTCAAAAGAAACCTTACAGGCAAGAGAGAGCTGGAAAGAAGTATTCAAAGTCATGAAAGGAAAGAACTTACATTTAAGATTACTTTATCCAGCAAGACTATCATTTAGAATGGAATAGCAGATAAAGTGCTTCCTAATAAGGTCAAATTAAGGGAGTCCATCATCACCAAGCCCTTATTATATGAAATGTAAAAGGTACTTACCTGTGAAAAAGAAGATCAAAACTATGAATAGTAAAATGACAACAAACCCACAACTATCAACAACTGAACCTAAAAAGCAAAACAAACACAAACTAAGCAAACAACTATAACAGAAACAGAATCACAGAAATGGAGATCACATGGATGCTTATCAGTGGGGAGAGAGAATGGGGAAAAAGGTACAGGGAATAAGAACCATAGCTGCTAGGTACAAAATAGACAGGGGGAGGTTAAGAATATTACAGGAAATGGAGAAGCCAAAGAACTTATATGTATGACCCATAGACATGAACTAAGTGAAGGAGGGAAAATGGGACAACTGTAATAGCATAATCAATAAAATATATTTAAGAAAAGAAGCCTCTTTTTCTTGCTCCTCTAAGTCCTGCATCCTAGGTTGGGAAACTGGTGAAAATTAAATATGTGTGAAATGAATGGCTGAAAACACAATGCTTTCATATACATTTATGTCAAGTGAAACCATTTTTCCCAACTTAATACTGATTTATTAGACTGAATAAATAATAAAAATAGCATCTTCACTGTTAACTTTTTTAAAAACCTAAATATAAATCTTTGAGCTCTCCTGATTATTATCCTTATGAATACAATCAAAGTAATTAATTTTGCATCCTAACCTTTGTGTAGATTTATAGGAAGTTGAACAACAATATAAAGAGGTCCTGTGTACTCTTCATTCAGTTTCACCAATGGCAACATCTTATGTGACTATAGTATAATATTAAAACCAGAAATTGGCATTGTTATGTGTCAGATTTGTGTAACTATCACTACAATCAATATGCAGAAACATCCCTCATCATAAAAGTCCTCCTCGTGCTGCCCCTTTACAGTCATAACCACGCCTCCTTCTACCATTGGCAACCAATAATCTGATCTCCATCTCTACAGTTTTGTCATTTCAAGAATTTTATGTAAATGGAATCATTTAGTATATAAACTTTTGGGCATGATCTTTTTTTTTCACCTAGGATAATGCCCTTGAAATCCACCCAAGTTGTTGTATATTTCAATAATTTGTTCTTTTTAATTGCTGCTATGGATGTGCCACAGTTAACTTAAACATTCACCTATAGTAGGACATTTGGGTTGTTTCCAGTTTTTGGCTACTATAAGTAAAGCTTCTATAAACAATTATGTACAGATTTTTATGTGCACATAAGATGTAATTTCTGGGATAAATGCCCAGAAGTATGATTGCTAGGTTGTTTGTTAAATGTATATTTTAGTTTTCAAAGAAATGGCCAAATTGTAGTCCAGAGTGACTAATGTTCTACATTCCTACCAGCAACCTGAGAGTTCTTATTTTTTCACACCTTCACTATTATTTGGCATTGTCATTATCTTTTTTCCCATCTTTTTTGCTTTAAACCTACTTATATCAGACTGAGAAGATGGCAGCAAGACAGGTGGGAGCAGAGTCCACTTCCCCCTGTGCAGGGGTAAAACACCTAGCTGATCTTCTGTGGAACAGAGTGAAGAGCCAACAGTATCCCAGCATATATGAAGATTGGAGACCACAAATTGTAGGGGACATTGAAAAATCAGATGGTATGGAGAGTGCTTAAGGATAATAAGGTCCCTGGGACCAGCACAGGGACCAGAGCAGCAGCAGCCCCAGGCCTTCCTCCTCCTGAGTCTGCTGCAAGAGTCTTGGGAGAGAGCCAGGCTGGGTTGTGTGAGAGGCCAGGTGCTTATTTGGATCAGTGAGCTTGAATAGGAGGAATTTTTCAAAAAGAAAAAGATAAAAAAGAGGCACTTGGCAGCTGTTTGGGGAATTCTCTGCAGCAGCCTCCCGCCTTCTGCACCCATAACCCCGCAGCCCCCAGATGGTATGCACCCAATCTGCAGTGGCTGCACAGGCACCCACACGCAAAGCACCGTGGTCCGTGCACATCTGATCCACAGCCAGGTGGCTGCCAGCCCGTGCCCATGCCCGAAGCACTGGGAATGGAGCACCTCCCACCTGGCCCCTGCACTCAAAGCCCTGCAGGGCAGACTGACTCTCTAGAAGGAAGGCAGAAACAACCTGCAGAGGGGAGCTACGGGGCTGAGGGAGTCAGCAGTCCCCAGAAAGACTTGACTCAGTGGGAGGCCAAAACTACCCTGAAGAGGCACTGAGAGTCTCTAGCATCTAGGACAGCAAAGAGCAAGAAGGTGGTGTGTGAGTTGCCCCTAATTGATGCACCTCAAGGAGAGCACAACCGGTGGACTAAAGGCCAAGGCTGTGTGCAGAAGGGTACTGAGGACCTGGGCTGGAGGCTGAACAACAGTGAAGAGTGTAGCTCAGAATGGGAGAAAAGCAAACCTAGTCCATCCTCAGCCTGACACAGCTAGGAAGACCAGAAGAACTGGTTTGACTTGTTTAATGCCAGCAAAAAGATTTTATTTTCTTTTAAAAAAAATTCCTTCTCCCTTTTCTTCTTTCTTTTTTATTCCTTCTTCCTTCCTTCTTATCTTTTTAATTTTATTTTTTAAAAATTCCTTCATCTTTTCTATCTTTTTTGTTCCTTCTGCCTTCCTTCCTTTCCTTTTTCCCTTCCCTCCTTTCTTTCTTTCTTTCTTTCTTTCTTTCTTTCTTTCTTTCTTTCTTTCTTTCTTTCTTTCTTTCTTTCTCTTTCTTTCTTTCTTTCTTTCTTTCTTTCTTTCTTTCCTTCCTTCCTTCCTTCCTTCCTTCCTTCCTTCCTTCCTTCCTTTTTTTCTTCTTTTCCCACAGGTGAGACAATAAAAACTGTAGCTGTGAAAAGACCAGAGTTAGACCCAAACAGGTGTCATCACAACAAATGAGACAGTGAGACAAATTTCACTATGCTACTCCAGAGAACTTGCAAGGTGGGAGCTGTGAACACCAGTACACTTGCTGGAAGAGGAGACACACCAACAAAGGAATCAACAACAGATAACAATGAAAGAAGGTGGAGAAGGGAGTTCTAGAAGCCACACTAACCTCAATCCAGGACCAATCTGAAAATACAACTAAATGATGGAGAAATTACTCACAACAAACAACTGAACAAGGGTGAGAGAGAAGCCTCAAAACCTTGTACACACAGAAGAATCAGCTCCAACACAACCTGTCCACACCTGCACAACAGAATACAAGATGTAGTATATCGAGTTACCCTCAGTTGATCATCTGGAGGGAAGGACCCACCAAGGAAAGACCCAACAAAAATCAAAACCAAAAGACATACAGAGAGCCAGTGTAAATGACCCCAAGACCAGAGAGCTCAGGAGACTGAGGAGACTGCACTGCTGAATCTCACAAGTATTCTACCATAAAAGTTCACACTATAAACCCAGGGAACCAGAACAGATCAATTTAAGAAACAGAGGTTAACAAGAAGAGTCTCACAAAAAATGGGAAGACAAAGAAACAATCCCCAAATGAAAGGAGGGAGGAAGCCTCAGAAAGAATGCTAAATGAAATATAGGCAAGTCGACTATCAGATATTGAGTTCAAAGCAATGGTTAAGAGGAAGCTAAATGAGCTCACAGAGAATTACCAGAAACTACAGGGAAACTACAGTGAACTCACTGCAAATTATATCAACATTAAAAAGGAAATAGAAACTATCAACAAGGGCAAGAGGAAATGAAGAACACATTTTCTGAAGTGAAGAACATAGTAGAAGGAATCAAAAGCAGGCTTGGTGAGGCAGAGGATCAGATTAGCAGGCTGGAGGACAAATTAAAAACAAACACCCAGAAAGAGCAAGAAAAGGAAAAGAGGCTCAGAAAGAATGAAGAAGGATTAAGGGAAATGCAGGACAACATGAAACTTAACAATATCTATATAATAGGGGTACCAGAAGGAGAAGAAGAGCGAGGGATAGAAAACCTCTTTGAAAAAGTAATGATGGAAAACTTTTCCAATTTGATGAGAGAAAAAGTCACACAAATCAATGAATCACAGAGAGTCACAATCAAGAGGAACCCAAAGAGGCCCACTTTAAGACACATTAAAATGGTAAAATTCCAAGATAAGGAGAGAATCTTAAAGGCAGCAAGGGAGAAACAGGAAGTAACATACAAGGGAACCCTGAAAAGGTTAGCAGCTGACTTCCCAATAGAAATACTCCAAGCCAGAAGAGAATGGCAAGAAATATTCCAAGTCATGAGAACCAGAGGCCTGCAACCGAGGCTACTTTAGCCAGCAAGGCTCTCAATCAAGATAGAAGGCCAAATAAGAAGTTTCCCAGACAAAAGAAGTCTAAAAGAATACACCTCTATCAAACCAGCTCTGCAAGAGATGCTAAAGGGACTGCTTTAAGGAAAGGATGGGAAAGGACAGAGAGAGAGAGATGAGAGAGAGAGAGAGAGAGAGAGAGAGAGAGAGAGAGAGAGGAACACAGGTATGTAAATGGCAATGAATAAGTACCTATCAATAATAACCTTAAATGTAAGTGAATTAAATGCTCCAATCAAAAGACATAGAATAGCTGAATGGATAAGAAAGCATGACCCACACATATGCTGCCTACAAGAGACCCACCTCAGGATAAAAGACCTACACAGACTGAAAGTGAAGGGCTGGAAACAAATTTTCCAAGTAAACAGACAGGGGAAAAAAAGCCAAGGTAGCAATACTCATATCAGACAAAATGGACTTCCAAAAAAGGATCAAAAAGAGAAACCAGAGGGTCACTTCATAATACTCAAGGGAAGAATCCACTAAGAATAAAAACATTGTAAATATATATGCACCCAACATAGGAACACCCAAATACATAAAGAAAATCTTGAGGGACTTCAAGAAAGATATTGACAGCAACACAATTATAGTAGGGGATTTTAACACCCCACTGTCAAAAATGGACAGATATTCTATACAAAATATCAATAAAAATACTGTGACATTGAACAATGCCCCAGATGAAATGGAGTTAACTGACATAGATAGAGCCTTTGATCCCAAAAAAGCAAAATACACATTCTTTTCAAATGCACATGGAACATTTTCAAAGATAGACCACATGATAGGACACAAAACAAACCACAACAAATTCAAGAAAACTGAAATCATATTAAGCATTTTCTCTCACCACAAGGGAATGAAACTAAAAACCAACCCCAATAAAAAACAACAGCAACAACAAACACTCAAAATCATGGAGATTGAATAGCATGCTATTAAACAATGAATGGGGGAAGAGTAAGATTAGGGAAGGAATAAAAAAATTCTGGAAACAAATTAAAATGAACTCAAAACAATCCAAACCTATGGAACACAGTGAAGGCAGTCCTGAGAGAAATGTTCATAGGGATACAGGCCTACATAAAAAAGATAGAAACATTTCAAATAAAAAATCTAACCCTACACCTACAAGAATTGGAGGAACAGCATCAGAGACAGCCCAGAGCAAGTAGAAGGAAGGAAATAACCAAGATCAGAGCAGAATTAAATGACATAGAGACTAAAAGCACAATTCTAAAGATCAATGAATCCAGGAGTTGGTTCTTTGAAAAGATAAACAAAATCGACAAGCCTTTAAGCAGACTCATCAAGAAAAAAGAGAGAGGACCCAAATAAACACAATCAGAAATGAAAGAGGACTGCGAACCAGGCATCGCAGGTTCGATTCCCAGTCAGGGCACATGCCTAGGTTGCAGGCCATGTCCCCCAGCAACCGCACATTGATGTTTCTCTCTCTCTCTCTCTCCCTCTCCCTTCCCTCTCTAAAAATAAATAAATAAAATCTAAAAAAAAAAGAAATGAAAGAGGAGAGATTACAACTGACACCACAGAAATACAAAGGATTATAAGAAACTACTGTGAAGAACTGTATGCCAAGAAATTTTAAAACCTTGGTGAAATGGACAAATTTCTAGAAAAATATAACCTTCCAAACCTCAATGAGAAAGAAGCAGAAAGCCTGAACAGGCCAATAACAGCAAATGAAATTGAAGCAGTAATAAAAAAACTCCTGACACACAAAAACCCTGTACTGGATGGTTTCACAGGAGAATTCTACAAAGCATTTAAGGAAGAGCTAACCCCTATCCTTCACAGGCTATTCAAAAAAACCCAAAATGATGGCAGACTCCCAAACTCTTTTTATGAAGCCAGCATCATCCTAATCCCAAAACCAGATAAAGACACAACAAAGAAAGAAAACTTCAGGACAATATCGCTGATGAACATAGATGCTAACATCCTCAACAAAATATTGGCAAACTGCATCCAACAGTACATTAAAAAGATCATCCACCATGAGCAAGTGGGATTCATCCCAGGGATGCAAGGATGGTTCAGTATTCACAAATCAGTAAATGTAATACATCACATAAACAAAAGCAAAGACAAAAATCACATGATCATATCAATAGATGTGGAAAAACATTTGATAAGGTACAGCATCCATTTATGATAAAAACACTCAGCAAAGTGGAAATAGAGGGAGCATTCCTCAACATAATAAAGGCCATATATGAGAGACCTACAGTGAGCATCATACTCAATAGGCAAAACCTAAAATCTTTTCCACTAAGATCAGGAACAAGACAAGGGTGTCCACTTTCACCACTTCTATTTAACATAATATTGGAATTTTTAGCCACAGCAATGAGACAAGAAAAGGAAATAAAAGGCATACAAATTGGAAAACTGTTATTGTTTGCAGATGACATAATAGTGTACGTAGAAAATCCTATAGACTCGGCCAAAAAAAACTGCTGGACCTAATAAATGAATCTGGCAAAACAGTGGGATACAAAGTCGATCTGCAGAAATCAAAGGCATTTTTGCATACCAAAAATGAAATATCAGAAGTAGAAATCAGGAAAAAAACCCACATTTGATATAGCTATGACAAAAATAAAGTACCTAGGAATAAACCTACCCAAGGAAGTAAAAGACCTGTACTCAGAAAACTACACAACACTGAAGAAAGAAATTAAGGAAGACACAAACAAATGGAAACATATACCCTCTTCATGGATTGGAAGAATTAACATATCAAAATTTCCATACTACCCAAAGCAATTTACAGATCCAATGCAATACCTATTAAAGTACTAATGGTATATTTCAAAGATATAGAACAAACATTCTTCAAAAATTTATGTGGAACTATAAATGACCCCAAATAGTTGCTGCAATTTTGAGAAAGAAGAGCAAACACAATACCTGATACCAAACTGTATTACAAGGCTACTGTAATCAAAACAGCCTGGTACTGGCATAAAAACAGACAGGAAGACCAATAGAACAGAACAGAGAGCCCAGAAATAAACCCAAGTCTCTATGGTCAATTAATTTTCAACAAAGAGGGAAACAGCATAAAATGGAGTAAAAATAGCCTCTTCAACAAATGGTGTTGGGAGAAGTGGACAGGTACGTGCAAAAAAAAAAAAAAAAAAAAAAGAAAGTCGAGCATCAACTTACACTATACATGAAAATAAATTCAAGGTGGATAAAAGATTTAAATATAAGTTATTACACCATTAAAGTCCTAGAGGAGAACAGAGGCAGGAAAATCTCAGATATTTCAAGCAGCAGTATTTTCACTGATATGTCCCCTAGAGCAAGGGACATACAGGAAAGAATAAACAAATGGGCTCTCATCAAAATAAAAAGCTTCTGCACAGATAAAGAAAACTATTAAAATGAAAAGAGGACCAACCATATGGGAAAACATATTTGCCAATGATACCTCAGACAAGGGTTTAATCTCCAAAATGCATAAAGAACTCACAGGACTCCACTTTAAGAAGACAAGCAACCCATCTGAAAAATGGGCAAAGGACTTGAACACACACTTCTCCAAGGAGGACATACAGAGGATCCAAAGACACATGAAATGATGTTCAATATCACTAGCTATCAGAGACATGCAAATTAAAGCCACATGAGATACCACTTTACACCAGTAAAAATGGCCATCATAAACAAAGCAACAAACAACAAGTGTTGGAGAGGTTGTGAAGAAAAGGGGACCCTAGTGCACTGTTGGTGGGACTGCAGACTGGTACAACCACTATGGAAAACAGTATGGAACCTCCTCAGAAAACTAAAAATGGAACTGCCTTTTGACCCAGCAATTCCACTGCTAGGATTATATCCTAAGAACCCTGAAACAACAATTCAAAAGAACCTAGTAGAAATTTCAGTAGTTTACTGAAATTGACATTTTATCAATTGGAGTGAAATATAGAAATTTAACTTTCTTGATGTCCCTATACACTTCCCATTTCTAATATAATTGTCTTAAATATTTCTTCTGTACCCCAATGTTCCCAGCAGCACAATTTATGATGGCCAAGTGCTGGAAGCAATCTAGGTGCCCATAAGTAAATGAATGGATCAAAAAACTATGGTACATTTACACAATGGAATTCTAAACAGCAGAAAGAAAGGAACCCCTGTCCTTTGGGATAACATGGAATGGAACTGGAAAGCATTATGCTGAGCGAAATAAGCCAGGTTGTGGAAGGCAAACACCATAGGATCTCACCTTTAACAGGAACCTAAACAACAAAACAAACAAACAAGGAAAATATAACCAGAGACACTGAAATAGAGAATGGGCTGACAGTGACCAGAAGTGAGAGGGGAGGGAATTTCAGGGGGAAAGGATGAAGGATTTGCAGAAACAATTATAAAGGACACATGGACCATGATGGGGAGGGGGTGGAAATGGGAGGTGGGGAGGGCTTGGGTGTTGGGCTGGGGTGGGGGGTAAAGGCAGAAAACTGTGCTTGAACAACAATAAAAAAACCCTACTTATTAACTTTTAGGTGAGTTTCTTATAGATAGCATATAGTTGGTTCTTTTGGAGCAGAAGGTGTTCACTCTGCCAATCTCTGTCTTTTAATTGGTTTATCAGACCATTTGCATTTAGTATAATTATTCATATGTTAGGGCTTAATTTTGCCATTTTATTTTATTTTTGGTCTTTTTTGTTCCCTCTCTTTTTAATTTCTGTGTTTTCTTTTTTTCTGCCTTTCTGTGGGTTACTTGAACCTTTCAAAAAATTCTATCTTGACTTATATATAGTATTTTAGGATGTGTATATATACATATATATTTATATAGATTATTTTAGTGATATTCTAGATATCATATATACACAATTCATCATAGTTTACTGAAATTGACATTTTATCAATTGGAGTGAAATATAGAAATTTAACTTTCTTGATGTCCCTATACACTTCCCATTTCTAATATAATTGTCTTAAATATTTCTTCTGTACACATTGAGAAGCACTTACTCTTGTAATTTTTCCTACAATTTCCAAACATAATTTAAAAAACCGAAAAGGAGATGAGGTCTCTTGAATTTGTCCATATTTTTTGCTCACTGTGTTCTTTTTTCCTGACTGATGTTTCAAGAATCCTGCTTTAATCATTTTCTTATTGTTTAGAGAATTTTCCTTTAGTCATTCTTTTAGGATAGGTCTGGTGGTGACAAATTTTCTTAGTTTTACCTCCTGTGTGAATGTCTTGATTTTTTCTTTATTTATGAAGAATATTTTCACTGGACTTAAGATTCTGGGTTTCAATTTTTTTCCAGCACTTGAAAAATATTGTACCATTTTAGTCTGGTCTTCATGGTTTCTGATGAGAAATCTGCTATTGTTCAGATGGTTTTCCTTTATATGTAAGAAGTGATTTGTCTCTCACTGACTTCTAGATTTTTTTTCTTTGTCTTTAGTTTTCAAAAGTTTCAATAGGCTACATTTGAGCATAGATTTCTTTTGGTTTATTCTGTTTGGGGTTTACTTAACTTCCTAATCTGTGGGTTTATGTCTCCTGTCAAATTTGGGGATTTTAAGCTATAGTTTCTTTGAAAAGTTTTCCAGTCCCACCCTCATCTTTTTTCTTTTTTCTGGGACTCCAATTACACAAATATTAAATCTTTTGTTATAGTCCTATAAGTCCTTAAAGGTCTGTTCATTTTTTCAAAAGTCTTCTCATTCTCTTTTATTCAGATTGAGTAATTTATACTGATTTACCTTTAAGTTCCCTGAGTCTTTCCTCTGTTCCCTCCATTCTGATGTCGAGCCCACCGACTGAGATTTAATTTTGGTTATTGTATTTTTCAATTCTGAAATTTTCATTTGGTTCTGTTTACAGCTTTTATATCTTTGTTGAGACTTTCTATTTTTTTCATTCGTGTAATTTATGTTTGTTATTGAATTATTTTCATAATGGCTGCTCTAAAATCTTAGTTCTAACATCACTACCATCTGAGATTGATTTCTGTTGATTGTTTTTTTCTCATTCTGGTTGAGATCTACCTGGATCTTGGTATAAAGAGTGTTTTGCAATAGAAACTTGGACATTTTGGAACTTATGCTTGACCTTCTGTATTAGTTGGCCTCCTCTGATGCTGTGCTTGTGGGAAAGGTGAGATGCCACCTTATTACTGCCAGGTGGGGTAGAGGTCCTAGTGCCCTACTAAGCTTCCTTTGACACTGGGGGTAGGAGTTTCTTTTTTAAAAAATATATTTTATTTATTATGCTACTACTGTTGTTCCAGTTTTGCCCCTTTGCCCCCTTCCACCCAGCACCCTCCAGTGCCTCAGGCAATACCGACACCATTGTTCATGTACCTGGGTCATGTGTATACGTTCTTTGGCTACTCCATTTTCTGTACTGGACTTCACATACCCATGGCTATTCTGTAGCTACCTATTTGTACTTCTTAATTTCCTCACCTCTTCACCCATTCCCCCACACTCCCCTCCCATCTGGCAACCATCAAAATACTTTCCATATCCATGATTCTGTCTCTGTTCTTGTTTGCTTTGTTTGTTTTTTTAGATTCAGTTGTTGATAAGTATGTATTTATTGCCATTTTATTGTTCATAGTTTTGATTTTCTTTTACTTACATAAGTCCCTTTAACATTTCATATAATAATGGTTTGGTGATAATTAACTCCTTTAGTTTTTTTCTGGTCTTGGAAGCTCTTTATTTGCCCTTTGATTTTAAATTATAGCTTTGCTAGGTAGAGCAATCTTGGCTGTAGGTCCCTGTTTTTCATGACTTTGAATATTTCTTGCCTATCCCTTCTAGCATGCAAAGTTTCTTTTGAGAAATCTGCTGACGATCTTATGGGAACACCCCTGTAGGTAGCTAACTTATTTTCTGTTACTGCTTTTATGATTCTCTCCTTATCTTTAACCTTTGGTATTTTAATTATGATGTGTCTTGGAAGTGGGCCTCTTTGCATCCATCTTGTTTAGGACTCTCTGTGCTTCCTCAACTTGCATGTCTATTTCCTTCACCAAATTAGGGAAGTTTTCTTTCATTATTTTTTCAAATAAATTACCAATTTTTTCCTCTTTATTATCTTCTGGCACCCCTATGATATGAATGTTGGGGTGCTTGTAGTTGGCCTATAGGCTACTTACATTATCCTTGCTTTTTTTTTAAATTCTTTTTTCTTCCTGTTGTTTTGATTGGTTGTCTTTTGCTTCCTTATATTCCAAATCATTGATTTGATTCTTGGCTTCATCCACTCTACTGCTGTTTCCCTGTAAAGTGTTTTTTATTTCAATTAGTGTATGCTTTGTTTCTGACTGGATCTTTTTTATGCTGTTGAAGTCCTTAGTAAGTTCTTTGAGCATCCTTATAACCAGGTTTTGAACCTTGCATCTGATAGATTGGCCATCATTGTTTAGTTTGTTTTCTGGAGTTTTGATCTGTTCTTTCATTTGGGCCATGTTTTTTTGTCTCTTCATTTTGGCAGCCTCCCTGTGTTTTTTATTTTATTTTATTTTTTTTCTGTGTATTAGGTAGAGCTGTAATAACTCCTTATCTTGGTATCATGGCCTAATGTAGTAGGTGTCCTGTAGGGTCCAGTATTACAGCCTCCCCTATCACCCAAGGTGGGTACTTGAGGTGTGCCTTTTGTGTGGGCTGACTACTCCCTTCTTTTGTAGTTGAGCCTGGGTTGCTGTTGCAAGGTCAATGGGAGGAATTTACCCAGACCAGTCAGTCAGTTGCAAGGATTGGCTGTGATCACTGATCAGCAACCTCTTTCCTCCGTGGAGTATCAGCTGTGCAGGGGCAGAGTGATGGTATTCCAACATGGTCTGTAGCCGCCCACTGGGTGCACAGGTTCTGGGGTTTCTCTGGTGGTGCAGGCCAGGGTCAACCCTGACCTGTGTTTTACTCGGGGCCACCCTGCCTGAGCTATAAAGCAGTCTGAGGTGGCTGCTACTTGTGCTGGGCTTGGAGATTCCCAGGCAATGCCATGCTGTGAATCTAGGCTGGCTTCTGCTAGCGCTGTGTCTGGGTCCACTTAGCAAGAGGCATGGGGGCTGGTGGATCACTGAGGCCAGCTGTTGCTTGTTCTAAGGAAACTAGGAAGTTGTGAAGCATGGACCAAGACCAATCATTCATATGGAAAAGGTACTGTTAACAGCTGTAAACCGGGTGGGATGAAGCCTCAGAGGATCTCCAGGCTGGGGCAAACAGTGTAAGCCAGGTTGACAGAGTCTCATACATGCCACTCACCTGCTGGCTCTGTGGCTCTGTCCACCTTTCTGTCTGGGAGAAACCTGTCCCCCAGCTCTTGCCTTGATGCCAGATACTGCAGTTCCTCCCTGTATACCACTGGTGTCCCCTGGGCTGCCATCCCTGCACTGGAGCTTGAAGGGAGTGAGTCTGAGTAAGTTCATGTGAGGGCTCTTTAAGAGGAAGTGCTTGGGATTCTAGAAGTTTCTTCTACTCACTCAATGCCTGCTAGTTTTTGCAGCCAGAAGTTATGGGTACTTATATTCTTGGCCCTGGAACCCAGGGCTGTGGGGCCTGCTATGGGGCTGGCATTCGTTGCTTCTGAGATACCACTCTCAAATTTTTATCCACCACATTGGACATGGGACCAGCCCTTTCGGCATTTCCACTTCTACCAATCTGGATGAAAGTGGTTTCTTTAACTCTGTAGTTGTCAGATTTCCATTCTTCTCAATTTCTAATGGTTCTGAGTGATGGTTGTTCTATAATTCAGTTGTAATTTTGATGCGGTTGTGTAGGGAGGTGAGCTGTGTTTACCTATGCTGCCATCTTGACTGGAAGTCTCCAAAATGACTCAGAGTTGCTTATTAGTGCTGGGAGGGTGGGCTTTTCAGGTCCCCAGTAGACCTCAGCTGATTCAGCCCTTGCTGGGAGGAATGGCTAGTCATTGCCCCATTGTGGCCCCCACTGACATTTCAGGGTGAGCATCTTGTGGCTGCAGTACTGTGGTGAAAGTGCCTGCTCCCAGATGGTCTCTGATACCACCTCAGCAAGGGTGGGGTCACCTCATTACAGTTCAGTGAAGGTGAAAATCTAAGCTTTTTCCTCAGTCTCTGCTGGCCAGGGTGGAACCTAATATTTTTCTGTGTTGTTTGATGGTTCAGTCCAGTTATTGTTTAAAAGTTTTCTGGTATGTTTCTTTCCTTGTTCTTTCACTAGAAGGAGTGGGCATTTCTTGGGGACTTTTTCCTGATGCTGTTGGTGTTTCTAGGTTTCTGGTTTTTCCAGAACCTAGGCTGAAATATGAGAGGCAAAAAAAAAAATTAGGGTACCCACTACCATGTCATGCTCAGGTCCTGAGGTCTCTAGCTGGTCTGGATTTTTCTCTCCACATTTCAAAGTCTCCTTATGTTTTGTTTTTCTAGTATTTTTTATTGATTATGCTATTACAGTTTTCCCATTTTTTCCTCCTTTATCCCCCATTTTCCCTGCCCTCAACCCTCCACTATCCCCCCCTTAGTTCATGTATATGGATTGTACATATAAGTTCTTTGAGTCCTCTGCTTTCTATACCATTTTTATCTCTCCCTGTCTATTTTATGACTATTAATTATGCTTCTTCTTCCTTGTACCTTTTCCCCCTATTCTTCCCTTCCACCTCCCCTCTGAAATCCCTCCTTGTGATGTTCATTTCTCTGATTCTGTTCCTGTTCTAGTTGTTTGCTTAGTTTTTGTTTTCATTGTTTTTCTTTCTCTTTTTTTAGGTTCATTTTTTGATAGTTGTGAGTTTGTTGTTACTTTATTGTTCATATTTTTTATCTTCTTTTTCTTAGATAAGTCCCTTTAACATTTCATATAATAATGACTTGATGATGATGAACACCTTTAAGTTGACCTTATCTGGGAAGCACTTTATCTGCGCTTCCATTCTACATGATAGCTTTGCTGGATAGAATAATTTGGGATGTAGACCCTTACCTTTCATGACTTCAAATACTTCTTTCCAGCCCTTCTTGCCTGCAAGGTTTCTTTAGAGAGATCAGCTGATAGCCTCATGGGCACTCCTTTGTAGGTAACTCTTTCCTCTTGCTGCTTTTAAGATTCTCTACTAAAAGGGGAAGGGTTTATAGGAATAACTATAAAGGACACATGGACAAAATCAAGAGGGGTAGTGGAAATGGGAGAGAGTTGGGGAGTGCTGGGGGGGTGGGCTGGGATGGGAATAAAAGGCAGAAAACTGTACTTGAACAACAATTAAAAAAATGAAAATTAAAAAAATTCTCTTCTTATCTTTAATCTTGGGTAGCTTAATGATGATGTGCCTTGGTGTGTTCCTCTTTGGGTTCAACTTCTTTGGGACTCTCTGGGCTTCCTGGACTTCCTGGAACTCTATTTCCTTTGCCAGATTGGGGAAATTTTCCTTCATTATTTGTTCAAATAAGTTTTCAATTTCTTGCTGCTGTTCTTCTCCTTCTGGCACCCCTATAATTTGGATATTGGAATGTTTTAGGTTGTCCCAGAGGTTCCTAAGCCTTTCTTCGTTTTCCTGAATTCTTGTTTCTTCATTCTGTTCTGGTTGGTTATTTTTTCCTTTTGTTCCAAATTGTTGCTTTGAGTCCTGATTTCCTTCTTGTCACTGTTGGATTCCTGAATATTTAGCTTTATTTCATTTTGGGTATCTTTCATATGTTTTTTCATTTTTTGACCATGCTCAATCAGTTCTGTGAGCATTTTGATTACCAGGGCTTTAAATTTCCATCAGATAGGCTGGCGATCTCCTCATCACTTAGCTTTCTTTCTGATGTTTTGCTGTGTTCTTTCATTTGGGTCATATTTTTTTGTCTTGGTGCACTAGATAAGTTGTAAGGGGGTGGGGCCTTAGGTATTCACCCAGGCAGGGCAACCCTCTTTGCTGTGCTTAGGTGCTGCCTGTGTGGGAGGGGCCAGAGAGGGAACAATGCAGTTTGCCTGCTCATCTCCAGCTCACTTTGCAACAGACTCTTGTGTGAGACTGGGAGTTTCTCCCACCATGGCAATTGCTGCTGTAGTCCACAGTCAACTCTGGATCTCAGTTTCACCTTCACCCAGCCCTGCCCACTCAGTCTGCCACCTTGCTGCAGCCAGCCCCACCCACCTGGCCCACTGCCTCTCTGTGGTGTTCTGAGCTGGCCCCACCCACACTGCCTCGCTGCAGGTTCTTACTGGTCTTGTTGTTCTAGTTGATTTTTTCTTTAATTCCTTGATTTTCAGAGTTCCACACAGTTTGATTTTCTGGCTCTTCTGGTTGTTTATTGATTTTAGATTGGTTTTTATCCTCTTTTTGGTTGCATGAGAAAACAAAGGGTTTCTACCTATGCCTCCATCTTGGCCAGAACTTCCTTTATGTTTTCTTTTTATGTATAATGTTCACAACTTTTATCTCTACTTAGTGGGAGGAATAGAAAAAAGTACTTCTACTTCGTATTTACATATGTGGATATCCCAATGGTCAGAGAGCTTTTTGAAATTGCATAGAGTGTCCTTTACCCCAGTTTCTTTCAAGATTCTGATACATGCATGTCTGGTGTTCATACTGGTTGTCTCTTCTAACTGTTCAAGTCTTCTACCAAAATATTCTTGTGAAAAGTTGAACATGATGTTGTGTGATACCCCTGAGGTACTTAGAGTAGAAAGCTGAGCTTTTGTAAAACGTCTCTTGAATCCTAGAAGATGATGGGTTGGGGTTGGGCTGAGGTTTGCAGAGGCCAGTATCCAGGAATTAAGCAAACGATTTCTTGGGTTCACTGACACCCACATCTGATTCAGGTTATCTCCATGCATTCAAGAATTGTCCTCCAAAATGGTTCTCAAATTTCCCAAAGACCATTATATCAAGGTCAGCACTCATCCTATTCTACCCTGGCATTTTGTATGGTTATTTCCACACCACTGACCAGGTCATTCTACTCTCCAGGAAAGCCCTTCCTCCTCTTCTGTGCCCACAGGCTATACAACTCCTAGGCCACTTGCATCTACATAGACATCTTTTCCATGGTGCCTGCAGTCCAGAGGGTATTTCAAAACATTGCAGATAACAAACATGGTAACTGCTTTAGCATCTATGACTGGCCTTACTGGAATCTTGCCAGGCTCATATTTTAATTTATGTGAACTCATTGTTATCTTTGAAAGGGAGAGATCTGTTTATTTTTCTTTTTCTTCTTTTTAACCTATTGGCCTTGTCCTTGGTAGCATTAGGTCTTAGCCACCCCATGAAAAGGAGGACCATGCCTCAAAAACAAAAGGAAACACAATAAGTTTGTGTTAATTCTCGAGGAGTTAATTTAGAATTAGAATTTCTAAAAGTCCAGGCCTTACAGTTTTTAAAAATGTATTTCTCTGATTAAAAAAGTTATTTTTACTTTTAACATTAGAGAAAGGAGAAGCAATGGGGAAAGAGAGGGAGAGAAATGTCAATATGAGAGAAAAACATCGATTGGTTGCCTTCCATAAGCACCCAGACCAGGGACCGAACCTGTAGCCCTAATATGTGCCCTGACTGGGAATCAAACTGGTGACCTTTTGTTTGTAGGATGATACTCAACCAACTGAGCCACACTGGCCAGGGTGGGCCTTACACTTTTAGGGGATTTGTTTTTTCTCCTATAAAATAAAACCTTTAGGTAAAATGAGACTCCATTCATGTGGTCTCACTTGGGATTTCATTCTCATATCATATATGCAAACACCAAAATTCTGCAATGTAAGAAACTTTCTGCAGCAGGTCATGATGAACACAGTCAATGGACATTCAGCTCAGGATACAGATGATGACTTTAGAGTTGCTTCACTGCCCTGTGGTCCAAGATGACTGCTCTACCACCAGCATCACATCTGCATTCCAGCCAGTAGGAAGGGGAAAGGATGACTAACACTCTTTTTAAGAGCACAGTACCAAGTCAGACATATTATTTCTGCTCATTCCTTGGCCAACATTTAAACACATGGCCACTGCTAGCTGTAAGGAATAATGGGAAGAATAGTCTTTATTCTGGGAGTCCAAGTATCCAGCTAAAAGTCTAAGAGTTCTATTTTTGTAAGAGAGAGGTGGAGAATGGCTATTGGGGGACAATGAACAGTTTCTGCTTCATCTTCTAATAAATGTTATAATTGCAATACTTGTCATGTGTACTCTGTTTACTGAATCCAGAACACACCAAGCACTTAACTTTGAGCAAGGTGTTGGCTTGGCCTCCATGGGAGACACATATATGTGCAAGACTAAATGGCACATGAAGGTCAGAAAAGGAGGAAAATAACATGTATTAAAGACTTCCGATGCCATAGGCTAAAAATTTTGTATACATTTTCACTTTTAAACTCACAACTTTGTACAGCAATCATTGTACATCTGAGGAAACTCAGCCTTAGAGTAATGAAGATGATGTGTGTCTTAAGTCAGGTTACCTGGGAAACATACTGAGATGGATGTCTGAGTGAGGGAGATTTATTAGGGAGCAGATACAGGAAGGAAGCCAGCAAGAAGTGAGGGAAGCAGGCTGGCTAGGAGAACTTGAGGTATGATGCAGCTGCAACAGAGGCCTCAGTCACACTTTGCTGGCATGACTTTTCAAAGTTGGCATTCCTTCTCAATTAAGGGAAAGAACTTTGGACTCCTATCAGCTGGTCACTGGATGTGAGATGCTCACCCCCAAGCCCCTTACTCTCTGGGATGGGCATGTTCTTGGGCAAAGCAGCCCCCATCATCTAAACTGATCTTTTATTAATTTATACGGGTATAGTCTGTCTTCCCTAGAACGTGAGGACCATGGGGGCAGGGATTTGTCCCTCTCACTCATCGCTCTCTCCCTAACACCAAGTCCAGTGCATGACAAATACTGGGTGCTCAATAAATAGGAGCTGAGTAATTGAACAAATAAATAAATAAACAGAAAGTATATAGATAAGCCTAATTTAGGGCAAAAAGAACTTCAGTCTATATATAAGGGGTTGCCCAGAGATGGGGATGTGTGAGAAAGGGAGAGTCCTTGTTTCAGCTGCCCTAAAGAAGTGGAACAGTGTTGACCTTAAAGGGGGACATTAACTTCTCACTCCGTATCTCCAGTTATAAGCAAGGAGGTGATGTTGCCTTCCCACCTCTTAGGAAAAGTCCTGGAGTCAGTTTTAGAAAGTGTGTGCAGTGGGAAGAATATGCTCCTAGAGATGAGTTGACCAAGGTTCAAATTCTGATTTCAATCCTTCTCTCTTTTACACCCCTTTATCTCCTGGAACCTCAAATTTGCATCTGACAGTGGCTTTGATAAAACACTAGCTCTCTGTGGTGCAAATGAAAGGAAATGAGATGATAGGGGTATATTAGTTTGTAGGGCTGTCATAACAAATTACCACAGGCTAGGTGGCCTAATCAACAAACATTTATTTCCTCAAAGTTTTGGAGGCTTAAAGTCCAAGATCAAGGTGTTGGTGGAGTTGGTTTCTTTTGAAGCATCTCTCCTTGGCTTACAGATGGCTTCATTCTCTCTGTGTGTTCACATGGTCTTTCCTCTGAGCATGTCTGTGTCTAAATTCCTTCTTATTACAAGGACAGGAGTCATATTGGAGTAGGGCTGTAACACAGGAGGTTGAGCCTAGGGATCTTGACTACTCGTTCGGATAAGCCAAAAACAAAACAAAACACAATGAAAAACAGAAGGAGGACTGGATGGAGCAGACATAGCCTTTATTATTCACATTACAGAAACCATCAGGGATGGCAGATTGGCAAATACCTCCCCGAGTCCAAGACTTGTTTTAAGGGTCCCAGACAAATGGCGCACATGTCTTGCATGTGACTCTAAACTATAGTACCTCAGTGTGTATGTACAGAGGGAAAAGGTCAAGAAGCAGTCACACAGGACAAGAAGCCCTTCCCAAAAGGAGATAAGGAGGGGATTGCAATCCATTTCCAAAGCAATACATGATCCTTCTTGCCAGGGGCCCTCTGGCCAGCCTTCTGTTACGGGATTTGGAAGAGCGATGTCCAGCGCCACCCCACACTCCACCCCATTACTCTTCCATCTCACATTCTTCGTGTTACATTCTTCCAATAGGGTATCTGTGTGGTGAGCATGTTGGAACATTGCATCCATATGTCACAAATACAGTAAAGGCTACACCCACACACCAGCAATGCTAGACAAAACCCAAAGAGACATAGGAGAAGGGAAAGCCATATTTCACCAGCTTTTGAAGAAGTCAGAAGTTGTAGTCAGTATATGATTAATCTCAGCTCCTGGGGCAGTTAAGGCTTGGGATACATTGTGAGAATTATCAGGGATATATACACAACAGTCTGTATGCAGAATGGCACAGATAACCCCCTGGGAAGCAATAAGTAAGTCTAATGCCATTCTATTCTGCAGCACAACTTTCCTCATTTGAGTTACCTCATCAGCAACCAGGGCTATAGGGTGTCTGGTATAAGGGCTATTGCAGTGTGATTTGCTAGAGCCTTAATGGCTTCATGGGTTATAATAGTACCTGCAGGGAGCACAAAAATGTCTAGAGGGTAGAATCTCCAGTGAGAGTGTTTGACTGGATAGCATGCCCGAAATAAGTTCCAATTTTGAAGGGCACTTGGAAGAGTATTTAACACTCACCCTGGGATGTATGGTTCTTCCCAGGTGCAACACCCAGTCCAATTTAATGAGAAGTAAGGCCAACCATATTGACCACAGGCTCACAGGGCTCCCCATAGGATGGGATGGGCCTGTGTTTCCTTAGTGGACCATACTCAGTGGTCTGTAGCAGTCATTACTGTTATTTTCTTGTATAGGACTGCTGGCATGCACCCTATGAGCTAACCAGTGTCATTTACAGTACCATTTCTGCATTCGATACATATGGGCATGGGTTGTCACACTTCTACCTGTAATGCTGACATCCATCCCACACCATCCCAAAATGCATATGAAAGCCATGACTTGGTGTAGTTGTCCTGTTCCTTCATGAGGGAAAACACTTTTCCATGTGTCTGCTTGAAGAGGGTCCAGGAGATTTCCAGCCTTGTAGCCAGTGCCAACATGTCTGGTTCACAGGGTAGATCCACCATGGTAGGCTGGCAGAGGCAGCAGTGGGAAATTCAGTGCAGTCTCAACAATCAGAATGGTTGCTGATGGCTGCTAGCATACTGGCCTACTATAGAAAAAAGTTTCCAGAGCAGGGTCTAAGGGTGACAAGAGAGATGTTTAATGGGAACTAAGAAAGGTAGATCTTAGCGGTCTGGCAATATAGACACCACAGTTTGGTCTTTGGTTAATATGATTACACTGACCAGTGGATGCCCTGGCCATTGGTACCATGTCCTATCTGGCCCTAGGCTAAGGGCCTCCTGCACTCAAAGGGCCTAGGGAGGTGTGTATACCTGTCAAATTGAGGCTATACAGGTTCCCTTAGGAATTTAGGTCTGCAGTGGGTTGTAACAAATAAACATAAGGGACCAAGAGCCATTATTGTGGGTGCTATCTGCAGCCCCATAACAAGTCCCTACCCCCAAAGAGCCACCAAGAAACACCAGGAGGATTGTACCTGTGTCTGCCAAGGCCAGGTGAGGCGCTTTTCCATGTAGGTATGTCTTGGGGTGCTGGCAAGAGCATTTTATTTTGTTGTCCCAGCCCAGGGCATAACAAAGGATCCTGTGTACTTAACTGTAGTCACACAGATGTCATTCAGGGTTTAGTGAGGAGGGTGATAGGAGAGGCTTATCCTACCCTAGGCCATTTGTTCAATATTCAGAGGCAGTCAGACAGGCAGGTCATCCACTCCTGGAATGAGCTACATTCAGTCTTCAGGGCATCTTTCAAGAGGCTATTGTACCTTTCAATGAGGTCAGCTCCAGTGGAATCGTATGGTAGATGGAATCTCCGATCTATATTGAGGGCATCTGCCCATTCTTGTACTTGATGTCCCATGAAATGGGTGCCTTGGTCACTTTCAGTGACATCCCGGGTCTTATAGGCAGCAAAGAGCTGCTTTAGGCCTCTGATGGTGGCTCATTGTGTGGCCAACTTGCATGGGTATGCTTGCAGCAAGCCAGTAGTCATGTCCACACATGTTAAAGCATAGTGTGAACATTTGGACAGTGGTAGTGGGCTGATGTATTTGACCTGCCAGTGGGTCAGTGAGCTGTCACCCCATCAGAGGCCACTGTATCTTGGGGCAACTGGTGAGGGTGCTTCTCTGCACAGACCGTGCATTGCTGAAAGGCTGTGGCTACATTGGGTTAATGGAGTGGTAGGCTCCAAGCTTTTGCCACTTCCCATAAAGTCTTCTGTCCCACATGGTACATCTTTTGGTGGGGCCACTTGGCTGCATCTTCTGCTGGAGCTTCTTCCAACCAGTGGATGTGTGCCAGGTTGTCAGCCTTGGCATTGCCAGGGCTGTGGAGAGGTTGATGTACATTGACATGATAAAGAATTATTACCCTTTCTGCACTGTTTTTACCTTTTCCACACTATATTCATAAATGTCTTTCCATTAAGTCCTGCTCCTACAGGGGTTTTTGAGCCACTAGCAAATCATCTTGCTGCCAACAGGACAGACACAGGGTCAATCCTCTGTATATTGCCCAGCTATCTGTACAGATGGTCACTAGCCCAAGTTCTCAGGTTATGACTATTCAGACAACTCTCAATTCAGCCCATTGACTACTTTGTCCTGAGCCATCTTCCATCCATATGCCGTCCATGTTAGGCTGGAAGGCCACTGCCCTCCAGGTGGGTGGCTGGCCCTGGTAGGAGCCACCAGTGTACCAGTTGTCCTCAGGCACAAGGACTCATCTTTCTTTGATAGTAGGCCCATACATGGCAATAGGAGCAGGAACCTCCAAGCCCAGGTCATGGTAAATAACCGGGCCCAGGAGCTGCTGCAATTCTTGGCTCAGAGGGCTTTCACTAGTTTGCTTCTCTGTTGGAGAAATGTACTCCATTTAGTCAGAGTGGTCATCTGTGCTACTGAGCACTTGACTTGGTTTACCATGTCCTGTACCTTCCCAGCAATGGGATAGGTAGTATGTACTTAAACTTCAGCCAGTCTGGTAATGGTTTCAGTAGCCAGGAGAGCCTGGTAGACAGCATTCACTTGTTATTCTATTCAACTGTATCAAGCCTCTGCCCCCTTCTGGGACCAGAAGCTGGGACAAGCCAATTGGTATCTTGGTGTGCCCTTGCTTTGCCAGAGGCCCCAGGAATAGCCTTCAGAGCTGATGTGGATGTCTAGACCACATCCTTAGGATTGATTTATGACCCTCAGTGCTTGTGTGGTCTTCACTGCTTGCTTTAGCAGCCTTAAAGGCCTGGTCATGCTTTTCCCCCCAATCCTAGGTGGATCCTTTGTAGGTGAAGCGATAAAGAATGCACAGCAGCTGAGCTAAGTGTGGTATAAAAACCCACCAGTATCCCAACAACCCTAAAAATTCTTGTAATTGTTTTGGCCTCTGTGGGATGGCGAAAGCCTGAATCTTATCTATTATGGCAGCAGGCACTACCTTTGTCTTACCCAACCAAACAACACCCAAGAATTTGACAGATAATCCAGATCTCTGGATTTTGTTGGAATTGACTGCCCATCTTTGACCTTGGGGGTGAGCCAATAGCTGAGGAGCAGCATACTCTAACTTTGTAAGAGAATCAGAAGTCAGCATGATATTATCAACACAATGGTACAATCTCTTCATCCACAAGGCTGTGGCAAACAGTAGGGCTGTACAAGTAACCTTGAGGCAGAACAGTAAATGCACACTGACAGCCTTCCCAGGTGAAGGCAAACTGGTCTTGGCTTTCAGGATCAATATCAATAGAGAAAAAGGCATTAGTTAAATCTAATATATAATGGTATATGTCCAGCTCATGGTTGAGCTTGTCTAAGAGGCTAGCTATATTAGGCAGTGCTGCAAAGAGAGGAGGAAACACCTTATTTAATTCTCTGTAACCTACAGTCATGTGCCAATTTTCATTCTGCTTTTGGACAGGCCACACAGGTGAGTTTTATGGGCTGTGGGCCAGTATAATAATATTTGCTTTAGTCAGTTCTGCTATGGTCTACCCAATCTTCTTATAGCTATCCAGAAGGTGGTATTGTTTGGTGGCCACCATTCTATTGGGAGTAGGAAGTGGCACAGGGGGTGTCTGGCATGCCCCCTCAAAATGGCCTTCACAACCCATATTCAGAGGCAAAATTCCCCCATGGTGGTCTGTAGGTGTATGCCAGCAAGAATGTCAATTCCCAGGATATACTCAAGGATAGGGGAAACATATAACTTATAGGGCATGGTTATTCCAAGAGTCAGTGTTACAGGCTGCACCTCAATGAACTGTCTTCTGTAGCTATCAATGGTAGTTATGGGCCCCCTAAATCTCTCTGGGTTACCATAAATAAGAGAGGATTCTGCCAGTATCCACAAAAGCCAATACTCTGTACATTCTTTGGGGATGAGTAAATAATTTCTACATGTGGCCTCTGGTCCCCACTGGGTCCCTGTAAGTGGGTCTCTCAGCCGTCCCCCTATGCAAAAACCCCTCCCAATGGATCATCTTCTGTATAGGCTGGAGGCAACTCCACAAGTGGGGCAGCCACAAAGTCAGTCAAGCAGGGTATTGGCTTTGGGGGCACTAATGGGAATGTTCCAGTTGACAGTGTCCATTCCAATGTTTGGACAGTAGATGTCATTAGGGGCTGGAATTGTTGCCCAGGTTTTAGTTTCACAAGAATATAGACTCACAAGAATATAGTCAGGCTTCTTGTCTATCTTATGTTTGTCTTCTCCAGGCTTTACCATATCATTCCGTAGTTGTTTGTGCATTATTTTCATTGGACTTTTCTGCTTATGTTTCACAGTTAGATTCTCTCCCTTTTTTCCTTTCTTGTCCATCTTTCTACCTGTCTTTTCCTTTCTTTTGTCTCAGTAGCTCTACTTCCCCTAGGTTGGCAACTGTCTGTGCCACTTCTTATACAAAATCACCTACCTTGGTTGACAAAATAGGTGTCAAGGTGCTGAAGTAAGCTGGGGTGCTGTTTGCACAACTCTGTTCCTCATTCCCACAGTAAATCTTTCTATATTTGGCCCACTGGGGTGTGGGTTATAGAAGGTGTGTTGTATTCCTAGGTCCTGGATGAACTGCTGGAGTTCTAATGAACTGGTCCAGCATGGGTTAAGGGAGGGTAGATCCCTCTCACTAAGCTATGCCACCCTACAGCCAGCCATTATCCACATAAGGAGGGTAGTAGTGCGATTGGCTTGGATGCTGGTCCTGTGAATTTTTTGTTTCAAAGAGGGATGGGTGGTGACAAAAGAAATATGTTTTAATTCATTCCCTATATGCAAAATACACTCAGCCCCTATATCCCACAACCACAACAGCAACCCTGCAATGGATTCAGACCCTTCCTATCTGAATTTAGCAGCCAGCTCTACTCGCTCAGCAGGGGTATAGGGACGCACTATAGTGTGTGAGGTCTGCTGGGAAGGCAGTATTGGAGTGCCCTGTGGTGCACATGGCTTTTGGGTCTTAATCTTCTGAGTCATAATTGGATGAACTCTAACTTTCCCTTCTTCTACCTCTCTGGCCTCCCTGCTCTCATCTATTACGATCTCTTTGTATGTGTTACTTTCACTTTCAGCCATAAGGTCCCATTTGTGAGGATCTCAGTCACACTGTGCCACTATTGCCTATATACGAGTGAGTGCTAGTCACTGTCCTAATCCCCTGGCTGAGCGGCAAGCACACTAGGACCTGTAATTGCTCACTGGTATGTTCTAATTTTCTCCCTAGGGTATCCTTATTGTCCATTGTTAGAAGACGCATGTTCCTTTCTAGTTTCAATTCCTCTTCTGAATGCACAGCACAGGCCTCTGCCTCTATCTGTCTCTCAATTACCCAACCAGTCCACAGTGGTGGCAATGTGGCAGAGGTCTTTCTTTTTCTCTAGGGTGCATGGCTTGTAGGAGACCATTGGGAGTTTCAGGGGCATCCCCCGAGTCCCATGGTGGTCCCCATGTATCAAGAAGCTTTGCCACTTCATACCACATAGAATTTTCTGGCCAGCCTAGATTCCTCCTGGCATCCCCTGACTTGGTTGGCATAATGTTGCCCACAGTCAACTCAACCTGGGGAGTTTCGAGGGTATCTGAATCCTGCCAACGACTACACCAATTGTAACACAGGATGGTGAGCCCAGGGATCTCCACTGCTCATTTGAGACCAGAACCACACTTTCCTAAGTCCAACACTTGTTTTAAGGGTCCCAGACAAAGAGGGCACATGTCTTGCATGTGACTCTAAACTACAGTACCTCAATGTGTATGTGCAGAAGGAAAGTTCAAGAAGCAGTCACACAGGACAAGAAGCCCCTCCCAAAAGGAGTTAAAGAGGGAATTTCAATCCATTTCCAAAGCAATACACATTCTTCTGGCCAGGAGCCCTCTGGCCAGCTTTCCGTTATGGGATTTGGAAGAGCCATGTCCATCATGACCCCACAAGGGCCCACCCTCATGACCTCATTTCACCTTTTAGTCTCTGTATCCAAATAGTCTTAAGTATCATGTGTAGCCTTCCCACCTCTAGGAAAAGTCCATAGAAGAAAATTCACAGAGTAAAACTTCAACATATGAATTTGGGGAGGACAAAATTCATCTCATAAAATGGAATGATAGGCTCTCTACAAGGTTGAGAGAGGCCTTAGCATTTCCAGGTTTTTTTAAAGCTTTTTTCTTATTAAAAATATCACATGCCTCAATGACTTAAAAAGTTAGTGTTGTCCTGTGGCTCAGTGGATTGAGTGCTGATCTACAAACCAAAGGGTCACTGGTTCAACTTCCAGTCAGGGCACATGCCTGGGTTGTGGGCCATGTCCCCAGTAGGGGGCATGCAAGAGGCAACCACACATTGATGTTTTTCTCTCTCTCTTTTTCCTTCCTTTCCCCCTCTCTGAAAATAAATAAATAAAATTTTTATAAAAAATTAGTGTCAATTTTAAATGGTTACATTAACAAATTGGTATTTAAACATACCTCACAGAAATAATGCACCACAATCATGCTAATAACAAGACAACTTCAATATTTTAAATAAAAATTAATTTAGTGCATTGCAGAACATCCGGTCTAGCCATGGGACGTGATTTTGAAGTTTTGCCATGAGCAGCAGCTTCTTTTAATCTTATATTTAAGAATAGTCTAAGCTTTTGATTTCTTGAATGTGGTGGCCCTGCCAGGTACAATGCAGGCATTACTGTGCAGATAACAAATTTCTTCCAGGCTGTCTCAGTATGTGGGCCTCCCTCCATGTCCTTCCCTGAAGCCTGCAAAGCATGTGCCCAGGCTCTCAGCCTTGTGGTCAGGAAAGCTGCTCAGTGAGTTGGAAGGGAGCCAGACCCTGCTTGGGTAGTATCACCATGGCAACAATCCTCACTCTCTCCTCGCTGAGACCTGGGCATCTGTAGCCATGGTTACTGGCTCCCACCACTAACACATCTGCATAGCAACCAGAGAGGGAACCAGTGCAGCTGGGCCTGACTTCAGGAAAGCAGGTACACACTTACAGCTTTTATGAATCATTAAGGAGAAGATGGGCACCTCAGTGGGAAAACAGACAAAGGACAAGGACAAAAGACGAAACCACAAGTGATAATATATGACAAGTGCTCAACATCACTAAAGATCACAGAAATTCAAAAGGGAACAAGATTAAAAAAAAACAGTGTAATTGGCAAGAGATGAGGAAAACAAAAAGATAATCCTTAGTGTTGGGGGTGTGTTGGGAAATGGGGACTTGTGAACCCTGCTGGTCTGAGTGTACATTTATAGGACATTTCTGGGAGAACAATATGGGAAAATGTGTCAAAAACGTTTAAAATGCACATACTTTTTGAACCAACAATTTCTGTTCTAGTCATTTATTCCAAGGTAATAATTGAGTAAATATTTAGCTACAATTATGTTTC